>JAXIVJ010005998.1:15000-70068 GCA_036785665.1 Chirona hameri | reverse complement strand
ATCTGGACAACTTAATTTACGCCAGTCGGGTATTTAGTGGGATATTTAGCCCTGCAAAATACCTCATGGTCGTGGTAGAAACGACATATCTCAACCAAAGATTTCTACTACTGCTGCGAACTTTACACCTACGATCCCCCGTTCCGAGATCTTCGTAATATGCTTATATCTTCGGAAACACCACTGTCCAAACGCTCCCCAAAATTGACAACATAGTACATACCGGATGCTAAGCACGTCCGTGAAGTTAGCGACTTGTCTTATTCAGCGACGGATTCAAACTTGGCCCAAACAATCGGCCCAAGGTCAATTCTGACACGCTGATCACGAATATGGACCTTCATTTTTCTGTTCAAGGTCATCTTCAAGGTAAAATTCGAGGTCAAAAGACGGGGGTACCACATAACGTCCCGAATTTATTGGCCGGATCCTTTCCAAAAGTGATGCCAGATGATAGACAGGGTCCATATCTAACGTCCGTCGCCGTGACTTGACCCGTGACGTTTCACCTTGGAGGTCAAATTCGCGGTGAAAGGACGGGGTCCGCAATAACGTCCCGAATGTATTGCCGGATCCTTCCAAAAGTGATCCCAGATGATATACAGGGTCCATATCTAACGTCCGTCACCGTGACCTGACGCGTGACCTTTGACATTGGAGGTCAAATTCGAAGTAAACAGAATGGGATACCGCATGTCCCGAATTTATTGCCGGATCCTTATTTATTATGCCGGAATTTAATGGCCGTGCTAGACAGCCGGGTCCGTATCTAACGTCCATATCTAACGACCCCGTCTATTTGACCTCGAACTTTGACCTTGAATATGATCTTGAACAGGAAAATGAAGGTCATATTCGCGATCAGCGTGCCAGAATTGACCTTTGGCAGATGTTTGGGCCAAATTTGAATCACGTCACTGAATAAAGGCGCTAAATAAGTCGCTAACTTCACGGACGTTTTTTGCATCTGGTATGTTGTCAAGTTTGGGGACGCGTTTGGAGTGGTGTTTACGAAAGATATGTAATATTTTGGCCATCTGAACAAACGTATCCGATCTGTGATGAAGGGATAATTATGACAGCTTAGCAATGATAATTACGACAGCTTCAAAGGCAATTGAAATATTCAACAGTTCTGGTTTACGCGTCATTGCGAATTTGAAGATCTCCGGAACGGAGGATCGTAGGCGTAAAGTTCGCAGCGGCAATAGAAATCCTTTGTTGAGATATGGCCGTTTCCACCACGGCCATGGGCTATTTTGCAGGGCTAAATATCCACTAAATACCCTACGGCCCGTAAATCAGTTGTCCGATGTATATACGCATCTATGGGACCCAAGGTACTACACAGAGCAGCGTAAATACATCGGACAACTAATTTACGCCAAGGCGCTCGCTGCGCTGCGGCCACTACCGGGAGATGGGGGTTTTTGGGGGTCTCGTAGACAACTGACGTCGTTTCTCGGGTGTGGTAGGGAACAATTGTTATAACATGGGTCGAACCTGACCTAACCTTTAGAGTAATTACGCGTGGGGTTGGGGTGGAATCTGCCCCCATGCCGGATTTTCCCTATAACTCAAAATCATAATAGATACCGACATGAAGGCTTACAGTACCTTATGCTGCATCAACTACACGTCTTGCTACAAAATTTCGCTGAAATTAATTCAGTACTTTGGGAGATAATGACGTTTAATGCCACAGCGAGCACACCTGGCGTAAATAAGTTGTCCGATGTATATACCCTGACAGAGCAAGGGGATGTCATCCCGGGATTTCCCCATGTATCGGCTGCCGAACGGCTACATTAGCGTATGCGTAGATACATTAGAGGTGACGTCCAGCTGGTGCTCTGATCCAGTTGTCCGCCAGCTCCGTCGCCGCAGCTGCCGCTTTCGAGCGTTTTGCGGTCTTTTGACGGGTGTTGACGAAAGCGGCAATTTGAAGTTGTCGCCGTTAGATAAGTAAGTTAGGTAGTTAGGTTGCAAATCTATGCTTTTGAATTTGTGTAATGTTTTTTTTAAAGCATATCTTGAACATTAAGCCCAAACAATGTTATTTATCACCCCTCAGCCAGACCGGGGCAGCGTATGGCCGTCTCCCCCCCCCCCCCCCCCCTTAGCCGGACTGGGGAAGCGTATGGCCGTCTCACCCCTCAATCAGACCTGCAGCGAATGCCGTCTCGCCCCTCAGCCAGACCGGGCAGCGTATGGCCGTACCCGCCCCCCTCCCCCAGCCGGACCGGGGCAGCGTTTAGCCGTATCACCCCTCAGTCAGACCGGGGCAGCGTATGGCCGTCTTATCCCTCAGTCAGACCGGTCCAGCGTTATGGCCGTCTCGACCCGCAGCCAGACTGGGGCAGCGTATGGCCGTCTCGCCCTCTTCCCCTCAGCCGGACCGGGGCAGCGTATGACCGTCTCACCCCTCAGCCAGACCGGGGCAGCGTATGGCCGTTTCGACCCGCAGCCAGACCGGTGCATCGTATGGCCGTCTCGCCAGTCGCCCCTCACACACGACATCTTCAGGTTTCTTGTCCCCATCCAAATTAACGCTGCGACACCCAGGTGTCGCAGAAGTCCCGACACTAAGTCCAGAGCTCTTTCGAAGTATAAAGGTCAGTCGGTGCGGAGCGCCGTGATCTCAGCTACGCTCTGGAGTCCCGCATTCAAATACCGATGGGCAAGGTACGGTCTGAGCGTAGACGGGCGTGGTGCAGCGCGTATGGTGAGAATTGGGAACGACGGTGGATTGTGAGTGTGAGAGTGAGAGTACCGGAGATGCGGTAAGGTGGTGAGGATTCGCTGTGACAGTGGAAGGTGGGTGTGAGAGCTGGAGATGCGGTAAGGTGGCGAGTTTTTTGTGAACGAGTGTGGATACCTGTGAATGTATATGTGCATAATGAGGTTGTGTGGGTGGCGGAAGCGTGACAAGGTGGTGTTGTTGTTTGTGTAGGTGCGAGTATGGAAGTCTGTGAAGGAATGTGTGTTGAGCCCCAATATAGAGTTGAGGAGAATTAAATATGTCCCCGGGAAGCGAGGAATGCCAAACTGATCCACGGTGAACGTTGAACGACATATACGGGTTACTAGTTGAATACACCCGGGTGGCAGGCGGGGCATGTTAACGTAATGGGTATTAAGTAACGGAGGACGGGATGCTGGAGGCTATGCATGGCCTACAGCTAATCGGGTCCTTTTACATATCCTTACGCGACTACTTTCGAATCTGATTGGCTGAACCATTTTTTTTACATTCGCGTGACGTCAGGACTTTGACTCAGAGAGTATGCATATAGTTTTGACAAACAATACAAATTTACGGCCTTCTGTCCTGAATCGGCGCGATATAAGGCCATTTTTGACAATATAAAAAGAAATTGTATGAAAAAATATAATCAAATCGTGTTTGGTAAAAAAAAATTAAGGTGAACTATTTCCTTTAAGCCAAAACAATGCCATTTGCAACATTTCCAGGTACAACGTATGGCCGTCTCATCCCTCAGTCGGACCGGGGCAGCGTACGGCCGTCTCGCCCTTCAGCCGGACTGGTGCAGCATATGGCCGTCTCGCCCCTCAGCCAGACCGGGGCAGCGTGTGGCCGTCTCGCCCCTCAGCCGGACCGGTGCAGTGTATATGTCTGTCTCGCCCCTCAGTCAGACCGGAGCAGCGTATGGCCGTCTCACCCCTCAGCCAGACCGGGGCAGCGAACGGCCGTCTCGCTCATCAGCCGGACCGGAGCAGCGTACGGCCGTCTCACCCCTCAGCCGGACCGGAGCAGCGTACGGCCGTCTCACCCCTCAGCCGGACCAGTGCAGCATATGGCCGTCTCGCCCCTCAGCCAGACCGAGGCAGCGTGTGGCCATCTCGTCCCTCAGCCGGACCGGTGCAGCGTATAGCCGATCCATTCCTCAGCATACCGGGGCAGAGTATGGCCGTCTCGTCCCTCAGCCAGACCAGGGCAGCATATAGCCGTTTCACCCTTCAGCCAGACCGGGGCAGCGTATGGCCGTCTCCCTTCTCAGCCGGACCGGGGCAGCGTACGGCCGTCTCGTCCCTCAGCCGGATCAGTGCAGCATATGGCCGCCTCGACCCTCAGCCGGACCGGGGCAGCGTATGGCCGTCTCACATCTCAGTCAGACCGGTGCAGTGTATGGCCGTCTCGCCAGTCGCACATCACACAGATCGGGGCAGCGTATGGCCGTCTCCCCCTCAGCGTGAATTAAGGGAGGGATAATTATCCGCGGCAAACGTAATCTTAAATAGGATCGTACCTTAGGCGCAACTATCCGTATCCCGTTCGAAATATTCGCACCGCACCGAGCCGCGTGCGGAGACAGCGGAGTCGGACCACAGCACCAGTGACGTCACGCTAATGTTGGCGATTGGGGCGCTAAAATCCCCGGATGGCTCTACCTCTCTTATACGTCCTTGATATCAATGTACTACAGCTATATATAGGGGCTGTTCCAGCGCCCTCATCCGGATTAGGTGGAGGCCTTATTTTCTCCACCTGCCGTTCCCGCGCCTCAACTAAAATCGGTTGAGCCTCCACCAACCTCAACCGGATGAGCAAAATCTCAACCGCTCGTCGAGCGGATGAGATCGGGCAAAGTCGGATTACGGCAGCTATGGCGCACCAGTGACAAACTTTTGTAAACATTTTTCGGCGCCATTCGCGAAGAGCATTGTGGACAGCCTTTGCATGGATTCCATTGTTGTTTAGATCTATGGATGGATATGAGATCTATGGATCTATGATTGGATGGACGCACGGTGGATAAAAGTACCTCAACAAATTTCTGACACGCACGGTAAAACGCAAAACTGCGAGGAATAAAATAATGTATGTAAATGGCGGCCGCACACTGCGTCATTTGGCGCGCGATATCGCGGAATAAAGCTGGTCCGGACGAGGTTTTTGCTGTGCTAAACACCGCGGAACCACAGAATGTCGCAGTGATATCGCTCGCCGAATGGCCCAGTGTGCAGCTCGCATTACAGCGGAGACCGTGACCGTGACCGTGAATTCGCATCCAAACAAATGATGGCCAACAGCTGATAATTCCACTGAGTCTCTACCGCTCGTTCCCGCGCGCCGCTCCACCGCACCTCCACCGGGCACGCCTCAACCTATTCCGGGTGAGGGCGGGTGAGGGCGCTGGAACAGCCCCATATATGTGGACGAAAAGTGAAAGTGAGGCTAGTAGGTGCATGCAAATGTTTATGGTTTACTTATATTGATATAAATAGTCATGTAGAGTGATAGTGGCGTTTAAGCATATGGAATAAAATGCTTAATCAGTTGGCTAAAAGGCCCTGCTGTGTATTGTGTATGTGATTGATCCATTTACTGAAGATACCTATCTTTGGCATTGAATTACTCTGCATTTTGTTTTTTATCTGCCTGTGTAACTGATTGATCATGCTCTTAGTATATCAGCTGATAATTACTAATTGTTATATTATCTATCAAATGATATGTATAAATATAATACCTATAGGGAAAAGATGAATACTTGTGCAGTCTCAGTAAATTGCTGCTGCGATAGCATAGCTTGAGCTACTTTGCAGTTGTCAACTCTGCAGGGTAGACCACCATAACACCTGACACATTTGAATGCTGAACTTTAATGCTATTGGCGATATAGTGAGTCGGTATTGACTATTGTCTACATCATCAATAGTTTTTAGCTTCAATAGCCCATCATTGTTTGTTTTCCTCTTAGTTCTTATATCTGTGTGTATGTAACTAGTCAATACATGTAAGTGCCTTTTGTATAGGTGCAAAGTAAACTTGTATTATTGTTATTATTATTATTATTATTATTAGCATGAAAATTTGGGTGCAAGGACACTGATCTGGCAGCATTATAGTTGTTTATCAGCTGTACTGTCCCTGCTAGCATCAGTTACAGTGTTGTTGTGATTATTTCAGGGCTGGAAGAGTGCATGTCTATGTAGTGCAATGACTAATTAATACAAGATGAACTGATGTGCATGTAGAAACAAATTACACTATACTTGACGTCCATATAGGAACAGCTGACATGACTTCAACAGGAACCTCAATCACACAGGTGTGTACCCAGGAAAGAACCTATGATATTGTGTATCCTGTTTTTATACATAGGTGGTTGGATTGGTACATATGGTTATAATGCTAAAAACAATTTGTTAAATTAGTTGCACTACTTATCTCTAGCTATTGACCTTGCCCGACCAAAAGCATTAGGTGACTAAAAGTGATAAATGCAGATGATTTTGAGATGGCTAAAACTGCTTGCTATGTCTGTGAAAATTGTCACAAAATGTCATGTGTATTAATGATATTCCTGTGGATATGCCTGTTTTTCAAAGACACTGCTGACATGACATTTTTGTGTATTATTTTGCAGCTGTTTTGTTTAGATATTTTATGCTTCAGTGGTCTATGTAGTCATATGTCTGTTAATTTTCTTGACCATGTGGTTTATTGGATGCTGTTGCTGTTAAACTACTCACAAGTCATGTTGTTTTCATATGTTGCATGTGGTATTATTTGTTATTTTCTTTCAATCAGGAAATAAATCAGTCTATACACTACCAACAGCACCTATAGCATAGCACCTAGCACCTAGCACCTATAGCACCTAGTAGCACATTTCACTGTATGTAGCAGTGGTATGTGCTACCATGTTGTAATCTTCAAATTTTCAGTGTCCCCTTTTGGCACATTGGAAAAGAAGATTGTGATGCTTTGATTGGTACAAATTAATCACAGTAGGGATATTTTGACTTATGCATGACATGTTATTGGGGTAGGGAGGCCACCTGTCTAGCTTGTTATTGGTGTGCTTAAGTGAAACAACATGTGTTGAGAAGTTTCATTAGAACATCTGGTACCTGATAATATGCAAATGACACTGTAAATGTCCATCCAGGGTGATGTTTGACATTGAGACAAGCCATTAACAAAACAAAAAATGATTTCATGCATCCAATAAAATACCTATAAATGGTATTGTATAACGTCATGGTTGACAGGTGTATGTGAATACACATCTTTCCTATCAAGTCTGTCACAGCCCAATGCAAAATAATTTGATTCATCTCATTGTTAAGTCCTAATATGTTTAACTTGAGCAGAGGCAACACTTAATTTTGTAAACCCCTGTAAGTGAAATGCTGTTACGATTTCCTTGGTATCCGAGGTCACAGAACAGGCAGGGTATGGTGTACCATATGTTGCTGGCTGCTGCCGTGCTGTGGCCGCCGGCGTGCGTGGCTGTCAGTAAAGCCCATGATGCTCCGCCCAGGACGACGACCGGCCGGCGGCGGCGGCGGAGTCGTCTGACCCGCACCAGGAAGCTGCCAGCCGGCTGGCCGTCGGTAGCGACTCAGGTAGCGACTTCTCCCAGTTCATGGATCGCACCCTGGAGCGCTACACGGAGCTGAACGACCAGCAGCAGACGGTGTTCCTCGAGAGCCTGATTTCTCACAGTCAGCCGCGCCAGCGCTGGTACATGCTACACCGGCTGCCGTCGCTGCTGCTTCGCGACTTCCTCACACTGCTGCCTCCAGAGATTGTGGAGCATCTGCTGTCCTACGTGGACGGCGCCAGTCTCCTGCGGTGTTGTCAAGTCTGCTCCGCCTGGAACCGTATCATCTCGGGCCTACCGGCTCTCTGGAGGCAGAAGTGCCACCTCCTGGGAACGCGGACTGATCTGGGGTCGATCGACCTGGAGGCGGTTGGAGGGTGGAAGGAACTGTTCCTCGGCACGCAGCGCACCCTGTGGCGCATGAAGACGAGAGAAGCGTTCGAGAAGGTGTCGCTGAAGCTGCCGGCTGGTCATGGAGGCAAGGTGATCGCTCTGGATCACCATGGCGATCAACTAGTGGCGGCTAGTGAGCTGTCGCAGCTCTTCGTCTGGCGACTGAGCGAGGAGCAGTGCGTACTGGCCTTCTCCGTCTTTCTGCACATCTCGTGCCTCAAGTTCACGCAGGGCAAGTTCGTCGTATGCGGCCACTACAACGGCCAGCTGTCGTCGTACGATATCTCGGACACGGCCAGTGACCCTGAGCGAGCCGAGAGGCTGCAGGAGCGGCTGAGACGAGCCGCCTCGCCCGACGAACCCGAGGAGCGAACTGAGGCGGCCGCGCGCCTCCTGCGCCGCTATTGGGTGCATAGCGGACCCGTCTTCTGCCTCGACTACTCGGAGGAGTTGGACATCCTCGTGAGCGGCTCGGCGGATAACACGGTGAAGATCTTCAGCCTCAGCTCCGGTCTGCTGTTGAACACGCTGCCCAGGCACAGTCACTGGGTCGTGCGCGTGCTGCTGCGGACTGGTCTGCAGCTGTCTCCTGCCGCGGACGCCCCACCAGCCCGGCTGCTCCTCACCATGACCCGTGACGAAATACAGGTGTTCGAGGTGGAAAACTCTCCTCCCTGGCTCGGCGCGGAGCCATTTAAGTCGCTCCGCACGCCTCGGCTGACGGTGCCGCTGGCCGAGGCGCAGCGGCCGCAGCCGGGCATGCACATCCCGTTCTTCACTCCCGGCTGTCACCTGCACGGGGACCTGGTGACCTTTGTCCGCCAATCGCCGCCGACCAATAATAAGATCTCGACTGCCTCGATCGTGCAGTACAGTCTCCGCCACCGTTCGCTCTCCACGCGCATCGTAGTTAGCTTCAAGGTGAAGAAACTCTTGGCCATCGGGAGGAGGTACGCAATCCTGCTAGCGCCTTACGCCCAGGAGAGCTGCCCCAACCTCTACTTCGTCAACCTTAACACCAAGGAGGTGATAGCGTCGGAGAAGGTGCCTCACTCGCGCCTGAGCACGCCGGACGCCTCCCAGCTAGCGATGGGCGATCTGGGATGGTTGGACGGCTTCGACGGCGAACCGCCAGAGGGCGGGCTCATCGCCGCAATGGGCACCGAGCTCAGCAGGGAGGTGTTTGTGCTACGGTGGCGCCGCCGGTGACGCCGTCCCCCGCCCCCGCCCCCGCCCCCGCCCCGACCTCGGCTCCTCGTACCGCAGCGCTGCTGTCGCCTACTGCAGTACGGCCTGCTCGTGTGCTTGCTGCCGCCGCTGCTAAACCATGCCGCTCTGCAGGCGGAGAGGGAGCAACTGCGGATACATGGTGAGTATCGAGAGGGATAGACTGCGGACACATGGTGAGAATCGCGAGGGACAGACTGCGGACACATGGTGAGAATCGAGAGGGAGCAACTGCGGACACATGGTGAGAATCGAGAGGGAGCAACTGCGGACACATGGTGAGAATCGAGAGGGACAGACTGCGGACACATGGTGAGAATCGAGAGGGAGCAACTGCGGACACATGGTGAGAATCGAGAGGGAGCAACTGCGGACACATGGTGAGAATGGAGAGGGACAGACTGCGGACACATGGTGAGAATCGAGAGGGAGCAACTGCGGACACATGGTGAGAATCGAGAGGGACAGACTGCGGACACATGGTGAGAATCGAGAGGGAGCAACTGCGGACACATGGTGAGAATCGAGAGGGAGCAACTGCGGACTCATGGTGAGAATCGAGAGGGAGCAACTGCGGACACATGGTGAGAATCGAGAGGGAGCAACTGCGGACACATGGTGAGAGTCGAGAGAGAGCAACTGCGGACATGTGGTGAGAGTCGAGAGAGAGAGCAACTGCGGACACATGGTGAGAATCGAGAGGGAGCAACTGCGGACACATGGTGAGAATCGAGAGGGAGCAACTGCGGACACATGGTGAGAATCGAGAGGGACAGACTGCGGACACATGGTGAGAATCGAGAGGGACAGACTGCGGACACATGGTGAGAATCGAGAGGGAGCAACTGCGGACACATGGTGAGAGTCGAGAGAGAGCAACTGCGGACACATGGTGAGAGTCGAGAGAGAGCAACTGCGGACACATGGTGAGAATCGAGAGGGAGCAACTGCGGACACATGGTGAGAATCGAGAGGGAGCAACTGCGGACACATGGTGAGAATCGAGAGGGACAGACTGCGGACACATGGTGAGAATCGAGAGGGACAGACTGCGGACACATGGTGAGAATCGAGAGGGAGCAACTGCGGACACATGGTGAGAATCGAGAGGGACAGACTGCGGACACATGGTGAGCATCGAGAAGGACAGACTGCGGACACAGAAAAACTGAACCATGGGTGGTGAGACGGGACGGAACTGAACCATGGGTGGTGAGACGGGACGGAACTGAACCATGGGTGGTGAGACGGGACGGAACTGAAACATGGGTGGTGAGACGGGGCGGAACTGAACCATGGGTGGTGAGACGGGACGGAACTGAACCATGGCTGGTGAGACGGGACGAAACTGAACCATGGGTGGTGAGACGGGACGAAACTGAACCATGGCTGGTGAGACGGGACGGAACTGAACCATGGCTGGTGAGACGGGACGGAACTGAACCATGGGTGGTGAGACGGGACGGAACTGAACCATGGCTGGTGAGACGGGACGAAACTGAACCATGGGTGGTGAGACGGGACGGAACTGAACCATGGCTGGTGAGACGGGACGAAACTGAACCATGGGTGGTGAGACGGGACGGAACTGAACCATGGGTGGTGAGACGGGACGGAACTGAACCATGGCTGGTGAGACGGGACGAAACTGAACCATGGGTGGTGAGACGGGACGGAACTGAACCATGGGTGGTGAGACGGGACGGAACTGAACCATGGGTGGTGAGACGGGACGGAACTGAAACATGGGTGGTGAGACGGGACGAAACTGAACCATGGCTGGTGAGACGGGGCGGAACTGAACCATGGGTGGTGAGACGGGACGAAACTGAACCATGGCTGGTGAGACGGGGCGGAACTGAACCATGGGTGGTGAGACGGGACGAAACTGAACCATGGGTGGTGAGACGGGGCGGAACTGAACCATGGCTGGTGAGACGGGACGGAACTGAACAATGGGTGGTGAGACGGGACGGAACTGAACCATGGGTGGTGAGACGGGACAGAACTGAACCATGGGTGGTGAGACGGGACGGAACTGAACCATGGCTGGTGAGACGGGACGGAACTGAACCATGGGTTGTGAGACGGGACGGAACTGAACCATGGGTGGTGAGACGGGACGGAACTGAACCATGGGTGGTGAGACGGGACGAAACTGAACCATGGGTGGTGAGACGGGACGGAACTGAACCATGGCTGGTGAGACGGGACGGAACTGAACCATGGGTGGTGAGACGGGACGGAACTGAACCATGGCTGGTGAGACGGGACGGAACTGAACCATGGCTGGTGAGACGGGACGGAACTGAACCATGGGTGGTGAGACGGGACGGAACTGAACCATGGGTGGTGAGACGGGGCGGAACTGAACCATGGGTGGTGAGACGGGACGGAACTGAACCATGGGTGGTGAGACGGGGCGGAACTGAACCATGGGTGGTGAGACGGGACGGAACTGAACCATGGCTGGTGAGACGGGACGGAACTGAACCATGGGTGGTGAGACGGGACGAAACTGAACCATGGCTGGTGAGACGGGACGGAACTGAACCATGGCTGTTGAGACGGGACGGAACTGAACCATGGGTGGTGAGACGGGACGGAACTGAACCATGGGTGGTGAGACGGGACGGAACTGAACCATGGGTGGTGAGACGGGACGGAACTGAACCATGGGTGGTGAGACGGGACGGAACTGAACCATGGCTGGTGAGACGGGACGGAACTGAACCATGGGCGGTGAGACGGGACGGAACTGAACCATGGGTGGTGAGACGGGACGAAACTGAACCATGGGTGGTGAGACGGGGACGGGACAGGGCTGAACCTCGGAGACGGGACGGAACTGAACCATGGGTGGTGAGACGGGGCGGAACTGAAACATGGGTGGTGAGACGGGGCGGAACTGAACCATGGGTGGTGAGACGGGGCGGAACTGAAACATGGGTGGTGAGACGGGGCGGAACTGAACCATGGGTGGTGAGACGGGACGGAACTGAACCACGGGTGGTGAGACGGGGACGGGACAGGGCTGAACCACGGGGATGGGACGGGACTGAACCACATACGGTAGACGGGGATGGGACGGGACTGAACCACACACGGTAGACGGGGACGGGACTGAACCACACGTGGTAGACGGGGATGGGACGGGACTGAACCACACACGGTAGACGGGGATGGGACGGGACTGAACCACACACGGTAGACGGGGACGGGACTGAACCACACATGGTAGACGGGGATGAGACTGAACCACACATGGTAGACGGGGATGGGACGGGACTGAACCACACACGGTAGACGGGGACGGGACTGAACCACACATGGTAGACGGGGATGGGACGGGACTGAACCACACACGGTAGACGGAGATGGGACGGGACTGAACCACACACGGTAGACGGGAACGGGACTGAACCACACACGGTAGACGGGGACGGGACTGAACCACACACGGTAGACGGGGACGGGACTGAACCACACGGTAGACGGGGACGTGACGGGACTGAACCACACACGGTAGACGGGGATGGGACGGAGGGGGGGGGGGGGCGGATCGATGTCTTCTTCCTAAGTGAACAATGCCTATTTGACGTTGACTCAGTCCACTCAGTTGACTTGTACTCAGTCTGCATGTGTCTAGTTTGTATCTGACTGCAATCTAAAAAGGTGTTGGTACATCCCCTTTGAATACTGCAATATTTTGTGCGTCGTGTTTCAATGTGGAATTTCGGCATCTTTGACCACGTTTGAAGCTGTGTGTACATAATTGCGCCACATACCTACACATGTGACATATGAAGCCACTCTTGTTTCCAGGCCAGCTACATGACATTGGATCTGGTCAGATGATGTATCTCCGATGCGAGGGAGAAGGATCGCCCACAGGTGAGACAGCATGTTTGTGTGGATAATAGGCAACAGCGGGTGTCGGGAATTACCGAATGCTTAGCATTGGTGGGAATAGAGTATATTCTTAATTCCGTTTCTCTAAGTGTGGTAAACAGGCAGAATGTTTTACCTGTTGAATACTAGGTGATCGACATTCACGACCGCCACTTACAGACAAATTATCCGCACGAATGAGGGAGACAGCCCATGTTGAACGTGGCCTGTGGTGCTGTCACCGCTGTGCCGGTGCCCTGACTGCCAGTTTGTGCACTGTGCCCTGTGTCTGAATCTGGCTCGTCTGACCCTGTGTGCCCGGCATCGGTGTTGGATAGCCCACGGTGCTCTCATTTCCCCTCGTCTGACTGTATGACCCCGTCTGACCCCGTCTGACCCCATCTGACCCCATCTGACCCCGTCTGACCCCGTCTGACCCCATCTGACCCCATCTGACCCCGTCTGACCCCATCTGACCCCATCTGACCCCATCTGACCCCGTCTGACCCCGTCTGACCCCATCTGACCCCGTATGACCCCGTCTGACCCCGTCTGACCCCATCTGACCCCGTCTGACCCCATCTGACCCCGTCTGACCCCATCTGACCCCGTCTGACCCCGTCTGACCTCGTCTGACCCCTTCTGACCTCGTCTGACCCCGTCTGACCCCGTGTCTCCGGCAGTCATACTGGACTCCCCCGCTGGCCTCTCATCTGACGTATGGCTGGCGGTGCTGCCCCGCCTCAGTCAGCTGACTCGCACATGCGTGTTCGACCGGCCCGGACTCGGGTTCAGCGACAGGTTAGAGACCTTCTGATCCTCTTCGACAGTACCTTCTGATCCTCTTCGCGGCATGGCACGTGTGGAGAACAGACGTCTTGTGTACGTCAGACCGTAGTATTGGTGTGGTGTCATGTAGGTTGTATCCACCCCACCGCCCGGTCGAAAGCGGCGACTGGTGGCCGTGAGGCAGCCTTGGTGCTTTCGGAAGGGTCTACAGGACATTAGAACTTCGAACTCACTTTCTATTTGGATATATAAATGCACGATATTGACTAAAATGCTATTTTTACGACAACGTTTGCGATGCTGCCGTAGCATAGAACAAGTGGCAGGTGCGGCTCGGTAGTGACTGGTGTTACGATTGGCCCACCTGCCCCGAAATGAGCTGATGTTTGTCCTTGTCAGCCAATAACTTAAAATCGTTATTGGCATATTACGACATGCTTTAACGTCCTAAAACATCCACAAAACTCTGGACCGGTACGTGTTTTAACCCTCGCCCCCTGCCTGACAGTCAGCCCCCCCCCCCCCCCCCCCTGAGGTTTTTATTGAATAACTGATTACACATGCGGCGCATTTTGCTGAAATTTTCGGTAGCTGAGTTTACAACAATTATACGTATGCTGGAGAAAAAAAAAATTGGTTGAGTAGTTTCGGAGATGATCATGTTTTGATGACGTCATGTTCGTGGAAAAACGATACATATTTGAAAAATGGTAGAAAACAGAGTTTTAAAGGAAATTGAAGACGCAATTCACCAAAGATACAAAATGGCATTCTCTTTAAAATGGCAATCTCGGATTTTCATTTTTTTGGGGGGGTTTTGACTTAAAAGAGAGAAGAAAAAATCCCCACAAAATCAAAATTTTCAAAGATGTTAGAAAAACCGGAATATATGTGAGAGAACTGAATATGGAAAATACCCATACCAAATTTCAAAGTAATATCTTCATTTTTTACTGAGTGATGGCTCCCTAAGTGTAAGAAACTGATGACGTCCTTTTTTTAATAACTTTTGACTTTTTTGACAAGATACGAACAAATAATTACCTTTTCTGTATTTCTGAGCCAAAACTGGTCTAGAAACATGCCTTTTTATTTACATTTATCAATTTCTAATTTTGAGGTTTTCTGAAGAGCAAAATCGCTGTTCTGGACGTGGTAAATCCGAGGTCATTCACTTGACCTGGAAGGTCATCCATTGACCTGAAACCAAAAAATCGCATACAGTTAGATTCCTCTCATGACAGGCAACATGCTGGTTCTTACCGCATTGCTCTAAGTTGCTTGGTTTGGTAGTTAACAGGGGGCCTGTCAGCCCCCCCCCCCCCCCCGTAGGGCGAAGGTGGAAAAGCTCCCGTAGGGCGAGGATTAAGGCTGGCATTGGACTATTATTAATCGTAAGAACGGACATTGTGGGTGGCTTCACTCTGCTCTGAGGCGCATACCAAGGTATAAACCATCTGATCGCATCAGTGACTGTAGGTGTCGCTTCTGTCGACTTCTTTGGGGGGGGGGGGCGGTGTGACTTGGCCGGACACTTCTCACTATAATTTGGAAGTCCAGTTTGTGAAATAAATTTAGCAGCTCAGTGGACTCGCCTCACGCTTCTCAACGTTTGTCTGATCTTGAATTATCACATCACCAAACACATCTTCATATAAGTGGTCAATGAAGGTCGGGTAAACCTATGGTTTGTCTTCGAACATTGGTACACGTTTGCTCAGTCATGCTATATTTTGTTTGGCTTAAGACTATGATACACGTTTGCTCAAAATATGTTTAATTGTTTGGGGGGGGGGGGGGGGTTAAGATGATGCTACATTTTACGCCGACAACATTCGTAGACCGATGCCGCCCAGTGAGGAGCAGCGTCAGTTCCCGGGCCTGATGTCTGTGTATCTGTCTGTGTGTATATACTGCAGACCGATGCCGCCCAGTGAGGAGCAGCGTCAGTTCCCGGGCCTGATGTCTGTGTATCTGTCTGTATATATATACTGCAGACCGATGCCGCCCAGTGAGCAGCAGCGTCAGTTCCCGGGCCTGATGTCTGTGTATCTGTCCCTGTATATATACTGCAGACCGATGCCGCCCAGTGAGGAGCAGCGTCAGTTCCCGGGCCTGATGTCTGTGTATCTGTCTGTGTATATACTGCAGACCGATGCCGCCCAGTGAGGAGCAGCGCCAGTTCCCGGGCCTGATGTCTGTGTATCTGGCTGTATATATAATACTGCAGACCGATGCCGCCCAGTGAGCAGCAGCGTCAGTTCCCGGGCCTGATGTCTGTGTATCTGTCTGTGTATACTGCAGACCGATGCCGCCCAGTGAGGAGCAGCGTCAGTTCCCGGGCCTGATGTCTGTGTATCTGTCTGTGTATATACTGCAGACCGATGCCGCCCAGTGAGGAGCAGCGTCAGTTCCCGGGCCTGATGTCTGTGTATCTGGCTGTATATATAATACTGCAGACCGATGCCGCCCAGTGAGCAGCAGCGTCAGTTCCCGGGCCTGATGTCTGTGTATCTGTCTGTGTATATACTGCAGACCGATGCCGCCCAGTGAGGAGCAGCGTCAGTTCCCGGGCCTGATGTCTGTGTATCTGTCTGTGTATACTGCAGACCGATGCCGCCCAGTGAGGAGCAGCGTCAGTTCCCGGGCCTGATGTCTGTGTATCTGTCTGTGTATATACTGCAGACCGATGCCGCCCAGTGAGGAGCAGCGTCAGTTCCCGGGCCTGATGTCTGTGTATCTGTCTGTGTATATACTGCAGACCGATGCCGCCCAGTGAGGAGCAGCGTCAGTTCCCGGGCCTGATGTCTGTGTATCTGTCTGTGTATATACTGCAGACCGATGCCGCCCAGTGAGAAGCTGCGTCAGTTCCCGGGCCTGATGTCTGTGTATCTGTCTGTGTATATACTGCAGACCGATGCCGCCCAGTGAGCAGCAGCGTCAGTTCCCGGGCCTGATGTCTGTGTATCTGTCTGTGTGTATATACTGCAGACCGATGCCGCCCAGTGAGGAGCAGCGTCAGTTCCCGGGCCTGATGTCTGTGTATCTGTCTGTGTATATACTGCAGACCGATGCCGCCCAGTGAGCAGCAGCGTCAGTTCCCGGGCCTGATGTCTGTGTATCTGTCTGTGTATATACTGCAGACCGATGCCGCCCAGTGAGCAGCAGCGCCAGTTCCCGGGCCTGATGTCTGTGTATCTGTCTGTGTATATACTGCAGACCGATGCCGCCCAGTGAGCAGCAGCGCCAGTTCCCGGGCCTGATGTCTGTGTATCTGTCTGTGTATATACTGCAGACCGATGCCGCCCAGTGAGGAGCAGCGTCAGTTCCCGGGCCTGATGTCTGTGTATCTGTCTGTGTATATACTGCAGACCGATGCCGCCCAGTGAGGAGCAGCGTCAGTTCCCGGGCCTGATGTCTGTGTATCTGTCTGTGTATATACTGCAGACCGATGCCGCCCAGTGAGCAGCAGCGTCAGTTCCCGGGCCTGATGTCTGTGTATCTGTCTGTGTATATACTGCAGACCGATGCCGCCCAGTGAGCAGCAGCGCCAGTTCCCGGGCCTGATGTCTGTGTATCTGTCTGTGTATATACTGCAGACCGATGCCGCCCAGTGAGCAGCAGCGCCAGTTCCCGGGCCTGATGTCTGTGTATCTGTCTGTGTATATACTGCAGACCGATGCCGCCCAGTGAGGAGCAGCGCCAGTTCCCGGGCCTGATGTCTGTGTATCTGTCTGTGTATATACTGCAGACCGATGCCGCCCAGTGAGGAGCAGCGTCAGTTCCCGGGCCTGATGTCTGTGTATCTGTCTGTGTATATACTGCAGACCGATGCCGCCCAGTGAGGAGCAGCGTCAGTTCCCGGGCCTGATGTCTGTGTATCTGTCTGTGTATATACTGCAGACCGATGCCGCCCAGTGAGCAGCAGCGTCAGTTCCCGGGCCTGATGTCTGTGTATCTGTCTGTGTATATACTGCAGACCGATGCCGCCCAGTGAGGAGCTGCGTCAGTTTCCGGGCCTGATGTCTGTGTATCTGTCTGTGTATATACTGCAGACCGATGCCGCCCAGTGAGCAGCAGCGTCAGTTCCCGGGCCTGATGTCTGTGTATCTGTCTGTATATATACTGCAGACCGATGCCGCCCAGTGAGGAGCTGCGTCAGTTCCCGGGCCTGATGTCTGTGTATCTGTCTGTGTATATACTGCAGACCGATGCCGCCCAGTGAGGAGCTGCGTCAGTTTCCGGGCCTGATGTCTGTGTATCTGTCTGTGTATATACTGCAGACCGATGCCGCCCAGTGAGCAGCAGCGTCAGTTCCCGGGCCTGATGTCTGTGTATCTGTCTGTATATATACTGCAGACCGATGCCGCCCAGTGAGGAGCTGCGTCAGTTCCCGGGCCTGATGTCTGTGTATCTGTCTGTGTATATACTGCAGACCGATGCCGCCCAGTGAGCAGCAGCGTCAGTTCCCGGGCCTGATGTCTGTGTATCTATCTGTGTGTATACTGCAGACCGATGCCGCCCAGTGAAGAGCAGCGTCAGTTCCCGGGCCTGATGTCTGTGTATGTCTCTGTATATACTGCAGACCGATGCCGCCCAGTGAGGAGCTGCGTCAGCTCCCGGGCCTGATGTCTGTGTATCTGTCTGTATATATACTGCAGACCGATGCCGCCCAGTGAGGAGCAGCGCCAGTTCCCGGGCCTCATTCCTCCAGCGTACACGGCCGGCAGTACGGTGGCGGACCTGCACCGCCTTCTGACAGACACTGCCAAACAGCCACTGCCACTGGTCTATGTCGGGGCCGGACTGGGCGCTATGAACGCCAGACTGTACGCTCACCTCTACCCCAGGTATGCCGCTCTGACCGCGACCGCGACGTTTGCAAAACTGACTACACCGATAGTTCAGGTCATATCTTCTCACTTGTGGATGTATTTTTGTGTGGGGGATATTTTGTCTTTTGTATCCTACTCTGTACTGCTTTGCCTCCAATGTTAATAACCTTTTCTCGTTTCATGCGTGCGTCTTCGTGGAAATTTAATATCCTCCATCCTCTAAAATTAATCGGAGTTGTGGCCCCTTGTGAATGTTTCTGATGAAACTACCGTCATTTACAGCTTGCACTGGCTCAGTGTGGCACTTTGTCCAGATCTGACGGGCGTGTGCCGTCCTGTGTCATAGCGAAGTCAGTGACCTGGTGCTGTGTGTATCGGTGAGTGACCTGGTGCTGCTGTTCTGTTAGCGAGGTCAGTGAGCTGGTGCTGTGTGTATCGCTGAGTGACCTGGTGCTGCTGGTCTGTTAGCGAGGTCAGTGACCTGGTGCTCTGTGTATCGGTGAGTGACCTGGTGCTGCTGGTCTGTTAGCGAGGTCAGTGATCTGGTGCTCTGTGTATCGGTGAGTGACCTGGTGCTGTGTGTATCAGTGAGTGACCTGGTGCTGTGTGTATCAGTGAGTGACCTGGTGCTGTGTGTATCAGTGAGTGACCTGGTGCTGTGTGTATCAGTGAGTGACCTGGTGCTGTGTGTATCAGTGAGTGACCTGGTGCTGTGTGTATCGGTGGGTGAGCTGGTACTGTGTGTATCGGTGAGTGACCTGGTGCTGGGTGTATCAGTGAGTGACCTGGTGCTGTGTGTATCGGTGAGTGACCTGGTGCTGTGTGTATCGGTCAGTGACCTGGTACTGCTGTTCTGTTAGCGAGGTCAGTGACCTGGTGCTGGTGGACCCCATGACGGAGGAGCTGCTGGCCGAGGACGGCGTCTGGCTGCAGCACGTGCACCACCACCTGCTGCCGCCGCTGCAGACCCTGCACGTGTCCGCCGCCGTCGGCCTGACGCGCCTGATGCTCATGTTCGGCCTGATGCAGCCGCCGCTCGGCGAGGCAGCCGACTGGCTGGGAGATGAAGCCATCAACAGACAGGTCAGACAAAACAAACTAATTTGGTTCCGACGGTAACATTTCAACGTGCGATTGTTGTCTGGGATGTGGCCAGATTTGTCATATCATTAGCATGTCATCACATTACTTGTTGTCTTTCAGAAACCCAACCTTTGGCGGATATGTGGATTGTAACTACAATGTTGAAGTTATGCTGCACACATATGGTGTACCTTTCATTTGCAATTGTCTGGTACATTGCATTTTCATCAAAGTAGCAGACATCGCTGTATGATACCTGATATTTGTAATTTTGTGCCAAAGCCCAAATCTTCGTGCTTATCTGTTTTGCTGATGGACCGTCTCGGCCCATCGTCTGTACCCTGGCGGTCCGGTACCATATACTCACCTGGGCTGACTGTTGTTGCGTCGGCACCTGATGTTTGTGTGCGTGTGTGCGCGTCGACAGAAGCATCTTCTGTGCCACCCGCGCCACGCCAGCACCGTCGTGGACGAGCACCACTTCCTGAACGAGACGGCCGCGCAGCTACGACAGGCTGCTCAGCTACGCCCTCTGGCGGTGGGCCGCCCTCCCGTCACCATCATCACAGGCGAGGGACATGACTACTCTCTGCCGGCCGCACTCAACGACGCCTGGGCGGCGGCGGCGGCGGCAGCGGCGCAGCGGCTGGGCGGACGGAGGGTGGAGATAGAGGGTACGGATGGGAGGTTACCGTACATGCGTCCGGAGCATCTGGCGGCGAGTCTGAGGGGTGCGGTACGAGCCAGACGAGCGCAGCTGCCGACGCTAGATTCGGACCAACGGGAGGAGACGGCTGGACCGGCGGAGCAGGCTGCCGCGCCCGCACCCGCCGCGTCTGTCGCACCCACCGCGCCTGTCGCACCCGCCGCGTCCGCCTAAGGTGGTTAACGTGATGTGAGACGCGCTGGAACCAGACAGTGTCGCCAGCGCGGCAGCCGGAGACAGTCGACTGAGCAGCCGGGGACAGTCGACTGAGCAGCCCCGGCAGCCTCAGGACAGTCGACTGAGCAGCCCCGGCAGCCGGGGACAGTCGACTGAGCAGCCCCGGCAGCCTCAGGACAGTCGACTGAGCAGCCCCGGCAGCCGGGGACAGTCGACTGAGCAGCCCCGGCAGCCGGGGACAGTCGACTGAGCAGCCCCGGCAGCCTCAGGACAGTCGACTGAGCAGCCCCGGCAGCCTCAGGGTGGTGGCCAGTGATGTGTAAGACGCTGCAGCGCCGCGTCGTACGCTGGTCCCAGTCGGCTGTGTGATGGAGTGCGTGTCTGGTACAGACCCGGACCGGCTTCGCTCGACGTTCGACCAGCTTCGCTTAGTGAGCGTGGACGTCAGACGGCGAGCTGGTCGGTCAGAGACCACTTCCGACAATCCGCTGGATTGCGCCGTGCTACCATCACCGTCACCGTCATCGGTCACAGTTACCGTCACTGTTACCGTCATCGGTCACCGTTACCGTCACTGTTACCGTCATCGGTCACAGTTACCGTCATCGGTCACTGTTACCGTCATCGGTCACTGTTACCGTCATCGGTCACTGTTACCGTCATCGGTCACTGTTACCGTCATCGGTCACTGTTACCGTCATCGGTCACTGTTACCGTCATCGGTCACTGTTACCGTCATCGGTCACAGTTACCGTCACGGTTACCGTCATCGGTTACCGTCATCGGTCACCGTTTCCGTCACTGTTACCGTCATCGGTCACGGTTACCGTCACGGTCACCGTTTCCGTCACGGTTGCAGTCACTGCCAGGATCGCGGGCGGTATCACCGTGATGAGAAGACTCCTGTACTCTGCGTTCCGCGAGGGGAAAGTTATTGTGCACTGCCGTGTTGGGGTGATCACATGGTTATTGCCGTGAGAGGTGATCACAGGGTTATTGCCGTGAGAGGTAATCGCTGGGTTATTGCCGTGAGAGGTAATCGCTGGGTTATTGCCGTGAAGGTAATCGCTGGGTTATTGCCGTGAAGGTAATCGCTGGGTTATTGCCGTGAGAGGTAATCGCTGGGTTATTGCCGTGAAGGTAATCGCTGGGTTATTGCCGTGAAGGTAATCGCTGGGTTATTGCCGTGAGAGGTAATCGCTGGGTTATTGCCGTGAGAGATAATCGCTGGGTTATTACCGTGAAGGTAATCGCTGGGTTATTGCCGTGAAGGTAATCGCTGGGTTATTGCCGTGAAGGTAATCGCTGGGTTATTGCCGTGAGAGGTAATCGCTGGGTTATTACCTTGAAGGTAATCGCTGGGTTATTGCATTGAGAGGTAATCGCTGGGTTATTGCCTTGAAGGTAATCGCTGGGTTATTGCCGTGCGAGGTGATCGATGGGTTATTCCCGTGAGAGGTAATCGCTGGGTTATTGCCGTGCGAGGTAATGGCTGGGTTATTACCGTGAAGGTAGTCGCTGGGTTATTGCCTTGAAGGTAATCGCTGGGTTATTGCCGTGAGAGGTAATCGCTGGGTTATTGCCGTGAGAGGTAATCGCTGGGTTATTGCCTTGAGAGGTAATCGCTGGGTTATTGCCTTGAAGATAATCGCAGGGTTATTGCCTTGAAGGTAATCGCTGGGTTATTGCCGTGCGAGGTGATCGCTGGGTTATTCCCGTGAGAGGTGATCGCAGGATTATGCTGGGCATTTTCCGTCGTTGCGACTACTCCACGGAAGTTGTGCTGAGCAGCGTTAAATAACAAATATCGTATTTGTTACGTTTGGCGGTACTGTGGTGTGTTGGACTGTGCCCTGAGCTATGTACGATCATGCCGTGGGATGGTCTAGCAAACCCCACTCACAGGGAGCGCAAACCTCGTATCTCCGCCCGCCGCCAGTCCGATTGCGGGGCGTTCTGCCTGTGTGCCGAGTGGTGGGCGTGGGTGACCGTTTGCCGGGGATCTGCATTCCACCGAAGGAGCGTCGCACCACGGGGCGCGCTGCACACATTCCAGTCCGAGGTCGGCGGTGGCATGCCGTGCTCGGGTCGCGCGACACTTTGTGATGTAATACACGGTGTGAGTGTGTTCAATGTGGGATTAAACACGTTTTGAGTGTGTTCATTGCCTGATTGATGTAGGCTTTGGCCCAAAATGACCAAGTAGTCGTCACGCCCTAAAACTCGGCAATTGATTGACGTAGGCTGTTGCATCGCAGTGCCATCCAAGTGAGATCTAAGGAAGTGTGAAGCTACGAAACAGCATACGGCTTGCTACTTTCGGCCTCTCGCCGTGCGCGCTACGCGTCTAGTCTTTCCCCGCACTTGCGAGTTTGCTGCTGGTGCCGGGCAGTACCAGCACAGCCAGACCAGCACAGCCAGACCAGCAGATAGCGCCGCGGGTAGAGAGCGGTGGCCGGTGGGGGGGGGGGAGGGAGGGAGGGAGGGAGGGAGGGAGGGAGGGAGGGAGGGAGGGAGAGAGAGAGAGAGAGAGAGAGAGAGAGAGAGAGAGAGAGAGAGAGAGAGAGAGAGAGAGAGAGAGAGAGAGAGAGATATCCCTCTCCACCCACCGCGCGCGCGGTGGGTGGAGAGGCAGACGGCGGCGGAGCGGTTAGGATAGGGTGTCGGGCGGTGTCGGCCCGGCGGTCACCGGAGCCGGGAGGGGGCGTCACCGGCCGGGCAGGCCCGAGCGGACCGGCGCGGTCCTACCACATCCGCCGCCAGCACCGTCAGCACCGTCAGCACCGTCAGCTGCCAGCCGCCAGCCGCCATGGAACGTCACCTGCTTCCCGTTCTGGTGCTGGTGCTCCTGGTGGGAGTGGGAACCGGTACTGGTGACCAGCTCAGTTCGCAGCACAGAGAGCGGCTCAAAGGCCAGGTGAGACATGATGGCAGGAGACAGGGAGAAGTCATAGTTGAAAGGACGGGACAGGGCAAAGACAGGTCAGATCTGGCAGGACAGGACAAAGACAGGTCAGATCTGACAGGACAGGACAAAGACAGGTCAGATATGGCAGGACAGGACAAAGACAGGTCAGATCTGACAGGACAGGACAAAGACAGGTCAGATCTGACAGGACAGGACAAGGACAGGGCAGATCTGGCAGGACAGGACAAAGACAGGTCAGATCTGGCAGGACAGGACAAAGACAGGTCAGATCTGGCAGGGCCGGACAAAGACAGGTCAGATCTGACAGGACAGGACAAAGACAGGTCAGATATGACAGGACAGGACAAAGACAGGTCAGATCTGGCAGGACAGGACAAAGACAGGTCAGATCTGACAGGACAGGACAAAGACAGGTCAGATCTGGCAGGACAGGACAAAGACAGGTCAGATCTGGCAGGACAGGACAAAGACAGATCAGATCTGACAGGACAGGACAAAGACAGGTCAGATCTGGCAGGACAGGACAAAGACAGGTCAGATCTGGCAGGACAAAGACAGGTCAGATCTGGCAGAACAGGACAAAGACAGGTCAGATCTGACAGGACAGGACAAAGACAGGTCAGATCTGGCAGGACAGGACAAAGACAGGTCAGACCTGGCAGAACAGGACAAAGACAGGTCAGATATGGCAGGACAGGACAAAGACAGATCAGATCTGGCAGGACAGGACAAAGACAGGTCAGATCTGACAGGACAGGACCAAGACAGATCAGATCTGGCAGGACAGGACAAAGACAGGTCAGATCTGGTAGGACAGGACAAAGACATCAGATCTGGCAGAACAGGACAAAGACAGGTCAGATCTGGCAGGACAGGACAAAGACAGGTCAGATCTGACAGGGCAGGACAGGACAAAGACAGGTCAGATCTGGCAGGACAGGACAAAGACAGGTCAGATCTGATAGGGTAGGACAAAGACAGGTCAGATCTGACGGGGTAGGACAAAGACAGGTCAGATCTGGCAGGACAGGACCAAGACAGGTCAGATCTGGCAGGACAAAGACAGGTCAGATCTGGCAGGGCAGGACAAAGACAGGTCAGATCTGGCAGGACAGGACAAAGACAGGTCAGATCTGGCAGGACAGGACAAAGACAGGTCAGATCTGGCAGGACAGGACAAAGACAGGTCAGATCTGGCAGGACAGAACAAAGACAGGTCAGATCTGGCAGAACAGGACAAAGACAGGTCAGATCTGGCAGGACAGGACAAAGACAGGTCAGATCTGGCAGGACAGGACAAAGACAGGTCAGATCTGGCAGGACAGGACCAAGACAGGTCAGATCTGGCAGGACAGGACAAAGGCAGGTCAGATCTGGCAGGACATGACAGTGAAGGAAAGGCTGGGCTGCATAAGATTCACGTCTCACGACAGCCGGCAACAGCAGACAATTGCCCGCGCACACCGCGCAACTCGCACGCTGTGCGTCGCGTAATAGGCGACTAGGGACGTGGGGGCAGTGGGGGCAACTCGCCCCCCCCCCCCCCCCCCCCACACACACACACACACTTTTTACACGGTCACTCGACTATGTATAAGAACAAGGGCATTTGTCACCGGAATTTCAAGTGGCTCGCAGCGCCGCGAAATTTGGCACCGCTGTTGGAGCATCAATTACCCACACGGTGTGATTTTTTTTACTTTGGGTCATCTCAGGTCAGGTCACCAGGTCAAGTCAAGTGACTCCACCTCCAAAAAGTTTGCGGTCCTGCCACAGCCAAAGTGATTGACCAAACGGTTTGAAACTCACATGTTATCAGGTGATAGTAGATGTCAATTCGTTTATCTCGATTTGTGTATATCGGTGACCTAACTGGTGGTCCTTATACCGGTGGTTGATTTCGTGACCTCCCCATTATAAGTGGGGAAAAATGAAAAACACGTATAAATCCATAGGATAAAGCTAAAGTTAACAATTTTTCACCAGATCCACCACTATTGTGCAAAATGCAAAGCCCTATGTCACATTTATGTTATTTTACCTTACGAGGTCAACTCATGTGACCCCCAGGTCGCGTATGATTTGTATTCAATAACTCTTTACCAAATCAAGGTAGAGCAATGGAGTGTTCACCATAGTATCCGGCTTGTCGAGAAAAATAAATTGATGTAAGAGTTTACCTTGACCTGACTTTGACCTGACCTTGACCTGACCTTGACCTGACCTCGGGTCAGACCAATTTTTTGGATATGACCTAACTTGGTCACCCAATATATCATTCGATGCGTCTCGACGAGACAAACACAATGGTAAAATATGTTTACTCTCGTGCTTCTGTCAAAAGTTATTCCTTAAAAACAATTCGGCAATTTTTTAGAATGTTTCAAATTCAATGGCTTCTGATGACCCAACTATTGACCTTATGTCAATTCTGATGAACCTCAGCTACAGAAAATTACATTTTCTTTCGATCGCTTTTTTCCACGCGTCGCTAGCTCTTTTAATTATCGAGATATAGACGATTTTATCAAGGACACTCATATATAGCCGAAATTTGACCTCTGGTGACCTCAATATTGACTTAACCTAAAATGACTTAAGTACTTTCAATCGAGATTGACTCGAGCTATCTAATGCCGTCTTCCGCTTGTCGCTACGTTGTTTTTATATCTTGGGCGGGGGAGGGCGGAAATCCCCCCCCCCCCCCCCCCCGGCAGTTCGTAGTTGACGCGAACCCCCGGCAGTGCGTGTGTTAATGGACCAGCCACTGCTGTGTAGGTGGTGTGGTAACTGAACAGCCACTGCTGTGTAGGTGGTGTGGTAACTGAACAGCCACTGCTGTGTAGGTGGTGTGGTAACTGAACACTGGACAGCCACTGCTGTGTAAGTGGTGTGGTAACTGAACAGCCACTGCTGTGTAGGTGGTGTGGTAACTGCACACTGAACAGGCACTGGACAGTGACAGACTGCGACTGTGTTGTAGGTGGAATGGCAGCTGAAGACCCGGCACCTGGGCTGGGACGGCGCACCGCTGGCCGGGCGCCGCCCTGTCTGGGCGCCAGTCGGCCGCGCGGACCTCCTGCAGACGGAGGACGGCGAGGAGGACTCGGAGGAACAGGACGAGCCGCTGGAGCCGGTGCCAGCCGAGGCTGCCTGGCTGGCCGCCACGGCACTGCTGGAGCGCCATGAGATGGAAGAGGACAAGGTCGACCAACTGGATATGGATGATCAACATCAGCATCAGGAGCAGACGGACCAGCAGAAGGAGCACCAGGAGGAGCAGAAGAAAGCGCAACAGGAGCCAGAGGAAGATATGGCGAATACTATCAGACGCCTGACTGGCTGGAGAGGACCCCAGCTCGGAGGTGACGACATGGATGCCATCGAGTTCTAATACATATGCACATACAGTCGCCAAAATGACATCGGATGTTGTTTTGTCGTTCTTAATTGGTGAAACTTGCACTAGTTACGTTTACTTAGTGTTGACATTTGTGTAACTTTTGTGTCCTGGCGTACCTTTATGCGATAGAAGTGAAGCTTCGATCGTTTTGATGTAATATCATAATATAAATGTGTCATATTGCATACATCGGAACAAATGTTTTAAGGCGTGGAAGGGCAGATACATAAAATACAAAATGTAAAATACGATTTGTTAGTGAGAAGTGCTGCAAACAAAGCTGTATTCATCCGTGGAAACTGCGAATGATATATAATGTGT
Source organism: Chirona hameri (assembly GCA_036785665.1). NCBI lineage: Eukaryota > Metazoa > Arthropoda > Thecostraca > Balanomorpha > Balanidae > Chirona > Chirona hameri. The sequence continues at coordinate 42,956 of JAXIVJ010005998.1, read as the reverse complement.
TTTACGATGTATTTTCTATCTACTAATGTGTGTCACTCGAGTACGGTTTGATCTAACCAACCGGTAAGCAATTGACAATAAGTTTGCGAAACCAGCGATAGCGTCGTTAATGGGCAGACACCCTAACTCTAATACTCAACCACGCTTTTGAAAACTGGCCAGGGGCGGATCCAGGGGGGGGGGGGGTCAAAGGGGCCATGCCCCCCCCCCCCCCCAAAAGGTCCTGATACTATGTTTTGCTTCCCCCCCCCCCAACGGTCGGACAAAAGTCGTAAAAAATTGTCTTTGCAGCAGTCAAAATCTAGCTATCCACAGTTAAAAACTTGACAATTTCGCGCCGCTTCGCGCCATGACACAATACGCAATTCCTTATACAAATTTGGAAAATGGGCAAATTAATTAATTAACCCTATTAGTGGCAGGGAGGGCGGATTCCGCCCCCTCCCCCTCATGGAGAGCATACACATGAAACTTTGGGGGTTTTCCTAGAATTGAATTCCACATATGGAGTCAAAATTTTGACTTCCTAACCTTAACAGAGGCGGTTCCAGGGCCCGTTTGTTGTGACAGTTGGCGATAATTCGGAAATGCGAACTTCACGGCTTCTTCCTAACTGCCTGAAGTATAAAGGAGCTACATAGGTTTACGGTGATTGAAACAAGTGCAAATTTATTGATTTTGGTGAACTATAATAAATATTTCACGACAGAGGCGGTTTCAGGAACTTGAAAAGGGGAGGTTTACAGGAAGTTTTTTACATTATTTTGCCTTCCTTTTCGCTAACCTGACACCGCCTATGGATTCAAATATGCTTTATAACTGTTGTGTCCGATGTCACAATAGCGCACCATTCCATTTCTAGAGAAAATAAAAAAGACGGTTTTATGAGGCATTTATTTTACCCAAAAAAACAGGGACCTGAAAACGCCTATGATTTTTGAATTTTCAAAAGTAACCGTCATATATCAATCCCCAATTAAATCTCTATCGATCCCCATTAGTTGCATTAAAATCGGTTAATAAACATGACAGCTGTGTTGGACCACAAATACCTCTAATATTTATCGTTTTTGCCCCCCATGTTGCCCCCTATCAAAATTTCGGATTTTTTTTTTAAGAAATGTAGATCGTGTCGAGGGGAATCAAACGCAGTTTTATTTGTGAAAATCGGACGGGTAGATCTCGAGATCTTCGGGGGGCGGAATCCGCCCCCCCCCCTGCCACTAATAGGGGGTAGGATTTTTTTTTTAGAAATGTAGATCGTGTCGAGGGGAATCAAACGCAGTTTTATTTGTGAAAATCGGACGGGTAGATCTCGAGATCTTCGGGGGGCGGAATCCGCCCCCCCCCCTGCCACTAATAGGGGGTAGCCAGGAGCCTGCCACTAGCCGTTTTCACGAAGGATTTTGCGTTTGGGTCGATTGGGGCGTTTGTGGTAAATGGGTCTAAAGCCCGTAAGAACACGGCTTTTCCCGGTGATTTTCGGTATCAATCGCAACTTTATGAATTAATGCATTTTCTGGAAATTCCATTTTAATAATAACTTAAAATTAACAATTTAATCATAAACTAGCTCTGGTGATACCAGATGGCTGTGGCGGTCTGGGGCGTTTGGTGCAAATGGAATTATCATGCAAATGGAATTTCCAGAAAAAAAATGCATTAATTCATAAAGTTGCGATTGATACCAAAAATCACCGGCAAAGCCGTGTTCTTACGGGCTTTAGTATCCATTTTCCCCAAACGCCCCAATCGCCCCAAACGCAAAATCCTTCGTAAACGGTTTGGTGCTACTTTATCTTGCTCGAATCCCGGAAGTGCGGGGTTCGGGAAATTATAATATTTTGCAAGAACAAAGTTTTCAGGAATAATAGCCTATTTCAATGAAAACTAGATTAATTAGTGATAAGTCCTTTCGTATTTGCAGTCATACTTACTTTTTATAGCAAGGATTAATGATAATTAGCGATTTCGTTTTGATCATTTGCTGTAAGATGACAAGAATGCTGGCTCCGACTCTGCACTGGCTCTGCGCAGGCGCCGCCGCCCGGTCACCATGGCGACCACGTGGCTCCGGCGCCAGCCGGTCGGTCACCATGGCGACCGGCAAGCCGGTCGCCTGACGCCACGTTGCGCGTGCGCAGAGCCGTGGTCTTCGCCCAGCAATGCCGTCCGTTCGATCTAGAGCAGCCATTTGTGAGTTTTCAGTACCAGTGGCTGCAGAAAGCCCGCATGTTTCATGGGTTTATAAGTGCTTTGTCTGAGGTTCTTCCAGCTTTTTATAAGATTCATCAATTAGTCAATTAATAAAATCAAGAACATTTGGTGTGATTCGTTGCTTAAATAAATGAGTAAGGATTGTTCCGGTTTTCGAAAACCAACGAAGTTACCGCTCTAAATTGGACGATCTCAGCGGGACGGAGCGAAGTTGAATTAAGGCATGTGTATGCTTTTGACATTTCATTGCACTTGTCATCATAATATTATATTGATTTGTCATTAATATCTTCAATTTTTCCCTAACTGTCAATTACGTATTTTATTTAATCAAACCTGATTATCTAGTAAACTTTTAGCCTCCTTTTGGGGCGTTTTCGGTATATTTTGGTAGAAGGAACTAACACAACCCAAAATTGCTCGATTTGCCCAAGAATTTGAATATTCAAAGCAAGCGAACGGGAAATATTGCATTGTAAGAGCATATACTTATACTTTAATTCATAAAATTGCGATTGGTACCAAAAATCACCGTAAAAAGCAGTGTTCTTACGAGCTAGACCCATTTACCCCAAACGCCCCAAACGCAAAATCCTTCGTGAAAACGGCTACTAATAGGGTTAAGTGTCTGGCAATCTCTCCTTGGCGGCACCTAATTGCTAGCCGCAGGGCCCATTCCCTTCATCAAATATTAATTTCCAAGCGGGCTACATGTTTAGCTAGTCTGCCGAGTTCCGAAAAAGGCGAGGCGAACGCAAAGACGCGGACATCGGCACCCGGAAACTGCTCTAGCGGTGCCCAACTTGCTGGACCGAAGAGCTATTAGTGAGACCAGGCCAGGACCATTTCCCTAAGCCATCTCGCCCCAGGCTCCTCCAGATCCGCAGGGACCATTTATGTGCGGAAAAGTCGTGCAGCTTTCGGAAAATGCGGAAAAGAAAATGTGTGCGGAATTATGTACGGTATGTATATAAATGTGTTATTATTAATTATGTGCGGAAAAGTCTTGCCGCTTTCAAACCATTTGCACTGTTACCAGTTTTGTTACAGTTCGGTACATATGTACTATTGAACGCCGATTGCCACCGTTCATCGTGATTTACTATCCGAAGAATATGTATATTAAAAACTACCTTAATTTCAATATTTTTAATCATACCGACATGTGCAACCAGGAATAGGGATTACCTGAGTCTGGTTCCAATATAAAAATTTAGTTTCCCACGATCTAAAATTAAAATTTGACGCCGCTTAGCGGCGTCACATCGGTGGCCATCGTCATAACGAAACCCTCGCCACCGTCTTCGGTTCGTTGTAACGGTGAATCGAATGAATAGCATGTTTAGCCTATTCTCTACAAGACCTACCGCCTATGTTTCTGGGTTTTATCAGGCAAACTCGTAAAAATTTCGCGCCGCTAAATAGCAAGTACCTACTATAACATGAAATTCCACATTAAAAATGCTGCAAAGGCGCACGCACGCATACAAATGGGTAATTTTTATTTCGTCATTTCAGCCGACCCCCCCACACACACTCAAAAATTATCGGGGACGTCCCTGGGTACAGCTGACAATTGGCATAGTTTTGATCAGTGTAAGGCAATGTTGGAACAATAAAAACTGCAAGCTGACGATCTTTCCTTTTTCGATATCTCAAAAGGTCGAAAATCTAAAAAAATCGTATAGTTGCAAAATAAAGTGGCCCAAATCCGGGAAGAAATTCGAAATTGGGGGTAGGTAAGGTCTGCTAAAAACGGTTTGCCCCCAAACGGCCAGCTGGATCCGCCCTTGAAACTGGTCAGCACTCGGCGTTGATTTTGTAGAATGTGTCAGTCAAACCTACAACTGATAATGATTCAAGTAATGAATGCAACCTACCCACATGTCATAGACTCATATCCCTGTATTATAGCAGGCGGGGCTTAGGCATATTCCACTTTCAAACATTGTGAGAATCAAACCACCATTCAAAGTAAAGCAGATATAAACGCAAGTACCACAGTGAAAGAAGGCGGTCAAACGCGGTACTCAGACACCAGATACTATATTGCTGACTGCTGCATCTACCTAGAACGTCGCTACGCTCGTAACGCTACAGCAAAGTATGGATAAAAAGCCGAACAATGATATGAACAATGAACCCATCCAGGCACGTACAAAATGTCCATCCAAGAACTGTGAGGATCGACGGGTAAAAAATGCTCTCCAAACGGATCGGCAACTATGACACTAAACATCTCAACACACTAAACGACTGAGTGTGTTGCATTTGCTCACCCGCTGCGAAAGTGGCCAAGCGTGCACGCCCGACACAGGAAAGAATACCTAAAGCTTTCAGATCCAAGCAGAAACAAAACAAAGGCAAGTCCAATTCCCTTCTCATCGATCAGATCCTACAGAAAAGAAGCATCAGGGCGGCATCATATTACACTCCGGAGATTCCAGCGAAGAGCGCTCCTCCCACTGAAAGTACGGTATCCTCCCCAATGTTGGTACCCCTCAGATAATTCAGATCATCGGTTAACTCCCCGTCCGCACCAAACGGTCTCCATCCACATCTCAATCCACGTCCGCCCCGTGCGTCTCAGTCCGCGTTCATCCAACCACCGCAGTCCCGATCATGCCGTACAGTTGAAGCAGGTGGACAGGAAGTCCTCGAAACCGATGTTGACGGTGCCCTTCATGGCGGAGTCGCGCGCGCGGAAGGCGTTCGTCAGGTTCTGCAGCTGGATGCACGACAGGATGAAGTGATCCACGGTGATCTGACCGGACTTGCGGATGTCGTACTTCTTGAGCACGCTCTCGGCGAACGCTGGAGATAGTCGGTAGCCCATCTCGGCGAACGCTGTCGGAGAATATGATTATTGGTCAGTGCTAAGTGTGATACGAGCAGGCGCAGAGACAGCGGTCAACGGTCGGCGACAAGGTTAACACGATCCCATTGTAGTGTGTGTTAGCACCTGCTAACACACACTACAGGTGCCAAACAGATGAGCAGATGGAACAAATGTGACTTTGCGGCGGTACCTACTACCTACGATGCTAAAAACGGCGTGCAAGGGAAAATAACTAAAAATGTAAGCAAAACACATATTTAAAACTTCAGCAACTTAATAATTCGGTAAACCATTCCTGAAAGGAGGCGACGACACTACTTATTAACGAACACAAATACTTTTTTTTAATCACGTAAAGGCGCACTCATTACACACGCAAAAGAAAAACTGTAAAACGCAAGGAAACACATGAACACAAACAAGCTATCACACTCACCCTTTTGCAGCTCACGGCTATCTATGCTGGATGACTTGTTGGAGTCAAACTTCTGGAACGTGCCGATCCACGCATTGACGTAGTTGAAGAGATGCCCAAACTCGTTCATGTCGACAGTATCGTTATCGTCCTTATCGAACATGCCTGCAACATTATGTTAATTGATGGTCATTCACATAGTTATGAACATCAATGCAACTGCATAAACCAATGCTATCGTTGAGCACGTACTCTTGCTACCGCGGACGATGATGATTGCTACCGCGGACGATGATGATAAAACCGCGGACGGGTTTTAGGCGCACCGGAGTTTGGCGTTACTGCGTCATTTGGCGACCGCTGTCCGCTAAGGTCTTACGCGGACGTCTATCCCGCCCTGACACACAGGCGACCCTGGGTGGCTATAATTCGGCTATCCACTGTGAACCCAGACAAGGCAGGGGCAGCAGCAGCAGATCTGCAGGGCGGCTGAGACTGCCACTCACGGATCATCATCCTGCAGCAGCCGATGTCGAACTTCTGCCAGTTGCCGGAGGAGAGCGCCTGCTGCAGCTCCTCGGCCGTGATGCGGCCCGAGTTATCCCGGTCCACCGTGCGGAACCACTGGGCTGCCTTCGGGTCCAGACCACCCTGAGCAGCACCCTGCACAGGCCAGATGGGAAGGCAATGGGTCAGTGAAGCCCACCAACAGGTGCTTGCAAGGGGAAGTTCATTACAATGTCTGTTTATGATGTCACAGTTGGTCTTCAAAAAGCATCGATCGAGATTCGAGAACGGAAAACATCGCCAAAAATCTAGAAGTACTGGTTCTGATCTGTATAATTATTATCCTATCATTAGTAACAACACAATCATTGTGCTGAATCAGCTCAGAAATTATTGATAAATCTTTATAGACCAGAATTGACTCATATCCTCCATCAGATCATGAGTAATTGAACCTCAATGTTGAAATTGCCCAATTTTCAGAAGGTCCGGGCTCTGGACTAAGAGTAGTTTACCTAGTAAGGTAAAGGTTCCCTGTAGGGCAAACTATCTTAACTCTGGTAACTAAGTTACAGAGGTGACTAATGTAGCCAACTACAGAGTTACAGAGGTGACTAATGTAGCCAACTACAGAGTTACAGAGGTGACTAATGTAGCCAACTACAGAGTTACAGAGGTGACTAATGTAGCCAACTACAGAGTTACAGAGGTGACTAATGTAGCCAACTACAGAGTTGCAGAGGTGACTAATGTAGCCAACTACAGAGTTACAGAGGTGACTAATGTAGCCAACTACAGAGTTACAGAGGTGACTAATGTAGCCAACTACAGAGTTACAGAGGTGACTAATGTAGCCAACTACAGAGTTACAGAGGTGACTAATGTAGCCAACTACAGAGTTACAGAGGTGACTAATGTAGCCAACTACAGAGTTACAGAGGTGACTAATGTAGCCAACTACAGAGTTACAGAGGTGACTAATGTAGCCAACTACAGAGTTACAGAGGTAACTAATGTAGCCAACTACAGAGTTACAGAGGTGACTAATGTAGCCAACTACAGAGTTACAGAGGTGACTAATGTAGCCAACTACAGAGTTACAGAGGTGACTAATGTAGCCAACTACAGAGTTACAGAGGTGACTAATGTAGCCAACTACAGAGTTACAGAGGTGACTAATGTAGCCAACTACAGAGTTACAGAGGTGACTAATGTAGCCAACTACAGAGTTACAGAGGTGACTAATGTAGCCAACTACAGAGTTACAGAGGTGACTAATGTAGCCAACTACAGAGTTACAGAGGTGACTAATGTAGCCAACTACAGAGTTACAGAGGTGACTAATGTAGCCAACTACAGAGTTACAGAGGTGACTAATGTAGCCAACTACAGAGTTACAGAGGTGACTAATGTAGCCAACTACAGAGTTACAGAGGTGACTAATGTAGCCAACTACAGAGTTACAGAGGTGACTAATGTAGCCAACTACAGAGTTACAGAGGTGACTAATGTAGCCAACTACAGAGTTACAGAGGTGACTAATGTAGCCAACTACAGAGTTACAGAGGTGACTAATGTAGCCAACTACAGAGTTACAGAGGTGACTAATGTAGCCAACTACAGAGTTACAGAGGTGACTAATGTAGCCAACTACAGAGTTACAGAGGTGACTAATGTAGCCAACTACAGAGTTACAGAGGTGACTAATGTAGCCAACTACAGAGTTACAGAGGTGACTAATGTAGCCAACTACAGAGTTACAGAGGTGGCTAATGTAGCCAACTACAGAGTTACAGAGGTGACTAATGTAGCCAACTACAGAGTTACAGAGGTGACTAATGTAGCCAACTACAGAGTTACAGAGGTGACTAATGTAGCCAACTACAGAGTTACAGAGGTGACTAATGTAGCCAACTACAGAGTTACAGAGGTGACTAATGTAGCCAACTACAGAGTTACAGAGGTGACTAATGTAGCCAACTACAGAGTTACAGAGGTGACTAATGTAGCCAACTACAGAGTTACAGAGGTGACTAATGTAGCCAACTACAGAGTTACAGAGGTGACTAATGTAGCCAACTACAGAGTTACAGAGGTGACTAATGTAGCCAACTACAGAGTTACAGAGGTGACTAATGTAGCCAACTACAGAGTTACAGAGGTGACTAATGTAGCCAACTACAGAGTTACAGAGGTGACTAATGTAGCCAACTACAGAGTTACAGAGGTGACTAATGTAGCCAACTACAGAGTTACAGAGGTGACTAATGTAGCCAACTACAGAGTTACAGAGGTGACTAATGTAGCCAACTACAGAGTTACAGAGGTGACTAATGTAGCCAACTACAGAGTTACAGAGGTGACTAATGTAGCCAACTACAGAGTTACAGAGGTGACTAATGTAGCCAACTACAGAGTTACAGAGGTGACTAATGTAGCCAACTACAGAGTTACAGAGGTGACTAATGTAGCCAACTACAGAGTTACAGAGGTGACTAATGTAGCCAACTACAGAGTTACAGAGGTGACTAATGTAGCCAACTACAGAGTTACAGAGGTGACTAATGTAGCCAACTACAGAGTTACAGAGGTGACTAATGTAGCCAACTACAGAGTTACAGAGGTGACTAATGTAGCCAACTACAGAGTTACAGAGGTGACTAATGTAGCCAACTACAGAGTTACAGAGGTGACTAATGTAGCCAACTACAGAGTTACAGAGGTGACTAATGTAGCCAACTACAGAGTTACAGAGGTGACTAATGTAGCCAACTACAGAGTTACAGAGGTGACTAATGTAGCCAACTACAGAGTTACAGAGGTGACTAATGTAGCCAACTACAGAGTTACAGAGGTGACTAATGTAGCCAACTACAGAGTTACAGAGGTGACTAATGTAGCCAACTACAGAGTTACAGAGGTGACTAATGTAGCAAACTACAGAGTTACAGAGGTGACTAATGTAGCCAACTACAGAGTTACAGAGGTGACTAATGTAGCCAACTACAGAGTTGCAGAGGTGACTAATGTAGCCAACTACAGAGTTACAGAGGTGACTAATGTAGCCAACTACAGAGTTGCAGAGGTGACTAATGTAGCCAACTACAGAGTTACAGAGGTGACTAATGTAGCCAACTACAGAGTTACAGAGGTGACTAATGTAGCCAACTACAGAGTTACAGAGGTGACTAATGTAGCCAACTACAGAGTTACAGAGGTGACTAATGTAGCCAACTACAGAGTTACAGAGGTGACTAATGTAGCCAACTACAGAGTTACAGAGGTGACTAATGTAGCCAACTACAGAGTTACAGAGGTGACTAATGTAGCCAACTACAGAGTTACAGAGGTGACTAATGTAGCCAACTACAGAGTTACAGAGGTGACTAATGTAGCCAACTACAGAGTTACAGAGGTGGCTAATGTAGCCAACTACAGAGTTACAGAGGTGACTAATGTAGCCAACTACAGAGTTACAGAGGTGACTAATGTAGCCAACTACAGAGTTACAGAGGTGACTAATGTAGCCAACTACAGAGTTACAGAGGTGACTAATGTAGCCAACTACAGAGTTACAGAGGTGACTAATGTAGCCAACTACAGAGTTACAGAGGTGACTAATGTAGCCAACTACAGAGTTACAGAGGTGACTAATGTAGCCAACTACAGAGTTACAGAGGTGACTAATGTAGCCAACTACAGAGTTACAGAGGTGACTAATGTAGCCAACTACAGAGTTACAGAGGTGACTAATGTAGCCAACTACAGAGTTACAGAGGTGACTAATGTAGCCAACTACAGAGTTACAGAGGTGACTAATGTAGCCAACTACAGAGTTACAGAGGTGACTAATGTAGCCAACTACAGAGTTACAGAGGTGACTAATGTAGCCAACTACAGAGTTACAGAGGTGACTAATGTAGCCAACTACAGAGTTACAGAGGTGACTAATGTAGCCAACTACAGAGTTACAGAGGTGACTAATGTAGCCAACTACAGAGTTACAGAGGTGACTAATGTAGCCAACTACAGAGTTACAGAGGTGACTAATGTAGCCAACTACAGAGTTACAGAGGTGACTAATGTAGCCAACTACAGAGTTACAGAGGTGACTAATGTAGCCAACTACAGAGTTACAGAGGTGACTAATGTAGCCAACTACAGAGTTACAGAGGTGACTAATGTAGCCAACTACAGAGTTACAGAGGTGACTAATGTAGCCAACTACAGAGTTACAGAGGTGACTAATGTAGCCAACTACAGAGTTACAGAGGTGACTAATGTAGCCAACTACAGAGTTACAGAGGTGACTAATGTAGCCAACTACAGAGTTACAGAGGTGACTAATGTAGCCAACTACAGAGTTACAGAGGTGACTAATGTAGCCAACTACAGAGTTACAGAGGTGACTAATGTAGCCAACTACAGAGTTACAGAGGTGACTAATGTAGCCAACTACAGAGTTACAGAGGTGACTAATGTAGCCAACTACAGAGTTACAGAGGTGACTAATGTAGCCAACTACAGAGTTACAGAGGTGACTAATGTAGCCAACTACAGAGTTACAGAGGTGACTAATGTAGCCAACTACAGAGTTACAGAGGTGACTAATGTAGCCAACTACAGAGTTACAGAGGTGGCTAATGTAGCCAACTACAGAGTTACAGAGGTGACTAATGTAGCCAACTACAGAGTTACAGAGGTGACTAATGTAGCCAACTACAGAGTTACAGAGGTGGCTAATGTAGCCAACTACAGAGTTACAGAGGTGACTAATGTAGCCAACTACAGAGTTACAGAGGTGACTAATGTAGCCAACTACAGAGTTACAGAGGTGGCTAATGTAGCCAACTACAGAGTTACAGAGGTGGCTAATGTAGCCAACTACAGAGTTACAGAGGTGACTAATGTAGCCAACTACAGAGTTACAGAGGTGACTAATGTAGCCAACTACAGAGTTACAGAGGTGACTAATGTAGCCAACTACAGAGTTACAGAGGTGACTAATGTAGCCAACCACTACTAACTCTCCAAAAATAAAATGTCAACTGAGGTCCAGTTACTCATGAATCATGATCTGATCAGAACAACAAATTTAATTTCATCTCGAATATCTTGAGACTACCCAACCAATGGAGTCAAATGAGCACAGAGTCCATGATGTCAGATTTGTAACAGGTTCAATCAATGGACTTGACCTATTCACAACATGTTGTCAATCCTTTGATGATGATGATTTGGGTTTAAGGGCACCACAGCTACAAGGCTATATGGCGCCCATCCAAGCCCATCAATTCTTTGGCTCCAGTTAATGGTATGGGATCACTGCCAGCCCACTGCAATGCAAGTTTGGCACATAAACTAGGTAGGCTCTGGAGTCAGTAACATACCTGGTTTGAATAATTATACAAGGCATGTTTTACTACATACTATTTTATCAATAAATACTTTATGCCTAAACCTAATCTAGATGTATCCTGAAGCCCAGCATATTCTTAGTTTATGCATCAAACATGAACCTCAGCTAAAGAATGGTACATGGGCAAATCCCAATAACTATTAGGACCCAAACAGGTTGAGGTCATGACATTGATAAGTTGTGTATATTGAATACATTTTTTAAAGTTTGGGTAAAGTAAAAATTGGGTACAGTAAACAAAGCTCAGTCAAAATTATGGTAATTGCATACAAAACATGTCAGCTTTCAGTGATACTTTCTGTCCTGATTGATGCAATTTGATGATTTGTGGGATGTTATGCACCGATAGTGCAAAACAAATATAATTTATTGGAAATATTTTAAGGACATTATCAACTCATTTCGCCAGATCATCAGCAATTGAACAGCAAGGCTTGAATGTCCATTTTATTTTTTGCAAAGTTCAGAGTTGAGAAAGTTTAACATATTTAATCAAACAGTCTTATACACAATTTAAACCAATACAATTGCAACACTGACGTCAATCTCATGGATACTTCATGACCTGATAAACAGAATCCAGCAATGCTGATCTTAAAGATTCTGGAATTAATATTGAGCCGATTCAGCAAAGAGTTTGTGGTGCCACAATAGGTCCGTAGAAATTGCATTGATTGGGAACAAAACATGCTGTCTTTCATCCATGTTGATGTTGACAGTTGAAGTTTGAATTCCTGCTCTGTACTGAATTACTGCAACATCATAAACTAATGGTGGCATTAGCCCAGAATGGTGGCATTAGCATTAGCTCACATTAGTTCAGAAGGTACCTATCTCAGGGATAGGTCCTACCTACTTGAGGGCTAAAATCAGTTACTGGCACTAGGCCCAAATAATCCATTTGTGATGTGTCAATATTTTGATCCAGCCCAATAGAAATGGTATTGGGGAAATTACTAATTTACAAGCGGCATCTATGAAGCACTGGATAATAGTGATGGGGTGAATGGCACATTAATATGTGCATTGTGGCTTATAATTAAGTTTCAGCCTCCAGATGTTCAATAATTATCTTGGAAATTGATGCAATATTGCTTACAAAGTGCATCATTGTTGTGACCCCTTGGCTCACCTGAATATTTTGTTTTACTCAAATTAAAATCACTGGATCAAAACATTGATGCAGGCATCAGCACAGGTGAATAATTACCAAATAAAAAATACTTTTTCATAATAATTTGATTAACTAAATTTAAAAATAAGTTTTACTTACTTAAAAAATATACATTTGAAAATGTAAAAAGGTTATCCTAATAAAATGACAAACATTATGTAATTTGTCTCCACATGATGGCGTCTCAGTCTTTCCAGAAACAAACAAAAAAGGCTTACATAAACAGTTTGAGTTGTGACCAAGGTGGAAGGAGTAAACAGTTGCACATCAGATGGTGGGATTATTTTTGAAGACTGGCCATATTTGATGGGGACTAGGACCTAGGTGTTTTTTTTAGTGAAATGTTGTTAATAGTAATTGTGTCAATTTTGTTTTCCTTAAGTACAGTACCTATGACAATCTCTACCCATTTTGCATCAACAAATGGATGTCAATAAATTGATTTTTTGGACCTAGTGCCAGCAACTGAAATGAAAATATATCATGGTCATGACTCATGAGTAATTTAATGACAAAGTTGAAATGGTTTGCTTCTCAGCAAGTCCACAAATGGGTTGGTGAGCCACATATAATCCATCAACTCATTTACACAGCAGATTCCCATTCATTAAATAAAATAATGATTAAATCAATTAATCCAAGCAAACTGGGCAGCTTGGAAATAGGATGGTTAGTCATATACATACAAGCCATAGACTCGCATATTTACAGCAGGTTCTTGTATGTTAACTAAAAGAAAGGATAAAATCAGATAATCCAAGCTTACCGGGTAGTTTGCCATGTCTAGGTTGATTTGTAATGCACCAAAAAATATTTAACACATACAGCCAATATCACAGGGTGGCCGTACGGTGAGTCACAACACTTCGTGGGCGCTCAGTGGGGTGTCATGCCATCTCCGCAACGTGTCCACCCTGTCCCATGACGTCTCGGTCCCTAGACGTCACAGTCACGGTTTCCACCAATGGAGTGGCCGAATCGGGAGCGTTCGAGACCAACGCGGCCGCCGTGTTTGTGTACAGGGGCGGGGCTTGACTTAATATGGGCATGGGCCTACCACTTTTTGCATGCCTCGCTTTGACATCTCCTAGTGGCTCACCCGTGCAACTTAGGATAAAATAACCGAAGAGCAAGCTGTAGAAGACATTTCAATCTTTCATTTAGTGCCCAATTCATTCCGTTGGCACCTAAGGTATTAAAATGGTAAGACGCGAAAGTAAGCCAATTTAACACTATTTGAATAGGGAGCGTGTGGCGTACGTTCCCATGACGTCACGATATTCGCTGGGGGACTGGTCTACCTAGTATTGGGCCTTGGTGGGCGTCACTGAACTCTATCGTGGGCGTCGACAAAATGCGCCAAAAACGAAGCAGCCACGTTAGAATTGTAAAACAGTAATTTTTATATTTCTAATATCGCAAAATTTCCCCGAAAAATGACAAAAGTTCGATTAGTTTTATTTTTCAAATCAAAGTTCAATTTTCGCATTTATACATGGCTTATTTGTCAACATCTTATCGCTTATTTGTATTTCCTGGGTTGAGATAAATCAGCGGTTTGCTCATCAAAACGGTAGACATTTATGGAGCACTTCAGACGTTCGTGGTTTACACCGATTTCTTTTGCAAAACTTGCGACGGAAAAATCTTATACGGCCTTGGGAAAAATTGTTTGTAGCGTGCACATGTGACTTCACAGTATATAAAAACATTTCGTGATTTATTAACGTGATATTACCGCATATTACCCATTAATGATAGGCTAAAATATTACCTACAGTGTTCAAATTTTCGTGCGTAAGCGCCGTGTGAGTTATGCTGATGGCATGAGGTGTGACGTTTTGGTTCAGAAATATTATGAATCATAGGTGTGGATTTATATACTTTTGGGGTGGCCCTCCTCCCCCCCATTGCTGAGTTCCCCCCCCCCCAAAAAAAAAAGGTGCTCTCGCCCCCCTCCCCCACCCCAATGTTTTCTGGCCCCTGGCGTACCCAAGGGCCAGAAGGGCCAAACCCCCCAAAAATCGCCTGAAATTGACAAAAAAATGGGTCCATTTCCTAATTTAAACGAAAATCTACTCAACTTTTACTAAGGAAAGTTTGTTAGCCACCTAATTATGCACGAAGAAACAAAATCCAATAAGTTTTTAGAATTGTGTTACTTGGGGGATTTGGTCCCTCCAAACCAGATTATTTGGCATTCTGGCATAACGATTATTCCCCTAACCTAACCCATCAAGAACAAGAAGTTTGGGTCGGATCTGTAGTCTGTAGTTCTGGCATAACAATTATTCACATCTAAGCACAGTTTGTGAGATGTGAGATGAACTGCAATAGATGTTATTAACAGCCACTTTGGGTTTGGGTGCCTCGTTTTCCATTTCAAGGGATACTGTTTGGGTCGGATCTGTAGTCTGTAGTCTGTACTGAGTAAAATGATCAATCAATGAGGAATCAAGGAGTGTACTGACTAAAACCGACTAAATCTCTTTGCCTAAATAATTGTTCATAGGCCATCCGGCGCAAGTAGAAACTTGTGACTTTTATTTATTAAGAACTGATTACTGATTCTATAAAAAAACTACTTTGGGTAATAATTCAGTAGAGTCAAGCTTTCTAAACATGGGCCTGGGACCCCTGCGAGTCTGTGACTGTAATTGACGTAAAGGTTAGGTCAGGTTTGATTATGTATCATTTTTGGTGACATGACATAATAGCTTTGATATTACTGGTACACTTTTCTGTCTGTTGTAATAATACTCTATTCTTCTATTAGGGATCTCAAGAACACCATTAACTGGGGAGGTGAATTACTGAACTATTACCCTACTTTGTACCTATTCCTTATATTTGCTTTTACAATCAGGAACTTTGTTATTTTTTGGCAGATTTAAGTTGTTTGGGTGAAGCCATGGCGCTGATTTAGAACCCCTTGGGTCTGTCCCTGTTTGCCCCCCCCCCCCCCAATCATTATGAAAAATTAACACTGCTGTTGTGAATTGTGATTACTATTAGCTATATGATTGAGGCAACTATTGAAACACCAAACAAATGAGAATTTCAACCATTGAGGGATTTTATTCATTTGATTGATAACTTTTTGCAGCAGATTTCTAATGATGCTTCAAATGCCTCAAACTAAAGCATGCTTATATCAAATAGGTAGGTGTTGGTCTTAACTATATATTTTGTAATTTAGTATCATAATTTTTTTGGTTCATAAAAGAAGATTTTAGTTCAAAATTGAATATTGTCACTTGGCTAGTTTGACACTCTGCCGTCGTAAGGGAGAAAGCAGTAGCTTGATTTTTGTAGTTTTTTACTTTTTGGTATCGTTGAAAAGCTCTTTGTTAGACGCATCTGATGGACCCAACCATATATTTGTCAATTAACTCAAAATTCATATATATGCAAAATTTGTGTTGGTAAAAAGCTGTAGCTCCATTTTAGCTCCGATTTATGTCAGGAAGAATGCTGTAAGTGTGGTTTTCGTCAGGGATAAAGCTGTAACTAGCCAAAACATCCGACTTACGGCTTTCTTCCTGGCAGACACTTCTCCCGGAGAGAGGTATTCACGTCACAAAAAGCCGTATCTTACGGCTGAGGCATTTAACTGAGGTACTTAATTGCTGAACTGAGGAATTTAATTATCATCAATCAGATGGAGCTTACAGAATCGACAGCACAACACAGGGGTCTACGACTTACCCTATACTGTACTTCTCAACATGTTCTTTAACATTATCCGCGACCAGGCGCGTAACCACCACTGGGGTCACTGGGGATTTATTCAGTCCCCAGTAACATTTTAGGATTTTAACATTACGCCTATGGGCGTTGCATGGAAAAAATCGACTTCAAAGTGCCTCCGTCCCCCACCTACTTTCGGAAGGTGGTTACGCCTATGTCCGCGACCTGACATCCGAATCAGACAAAAAAATAACGTGGACGATGTGACGCTCTGGTGCACCACCAGCCACGTCAGCAAAAGGTGCAATATACTACAAGAAACATTCTTGCAGCTAGAGAGGTGCCCCACCCAGTGGAAGATGACCGGTAGTCCAGAGAAGCACCATATTCACACTGGATTCAACCGCAGCCAGGAGAGGCCGTCCTTCACCTCCAATAGCAAACAGTGTCATGCACAACATTTCTCGCTGGACTGCGGCCTTGCCTTCAACCAACACGTCAAACAAGTCGATGGGCACGTGAGCTTGCGGAACAATGTCCTCTGGACCACTAATGACACCACTTTGGGTGCGCCAGGCTTTGTAACATCTGCGCGACGTTCTCGCGAGCCTGTGCTAACTACGCAATCTGTGCCTGGCTATCCGGAGCCAACAAGGTCAGCGTCGAAGGGCTAGAGATTGTCCATCACTTGGCATGCCACACCATCATTGGGTGCCTGAGGTAAACCACGACAGGAGCACTGACCAGGGAGGCTGGCCTTCAACACTTCGCCACCAGAAGAAAGCTGTTAGCAGCAGTTGCGACAGAGAAACACGCATGGCACCTCCTGCGGCGGGAGAACCGCTCCCGATGTCGGCTGCGGTATAACCGAAGCTGTGTCAGAACGAGACTGGCAAGGATCGAAGTGACCGGCCTCTGCAGCCCGCCGAGAGCAGTTGCTGATCGCCACAAGCACCGCGTTGTGGGACGACGAACAACATTCATATAACCACCAGCTTGTCGACAGCCTCCACTAGAACCGGCCCGCCGAAGGAGATACGAGGAGCTGCAAAGGAGACGCTGGACCAGATGCCGGGGAAGGTTTCGTGCAGAGCGAAAGGGTGATGTTGGTAACACTTTACTCCCCTGCTGGGGGAGGCACCGCCCCCGTGTGAAGAGGCTCCTGTACACCGCTGTGAGGAGCAGCTCCCGGAGACATCTCTCCACCCTCGGGAAGGTCGTCACGGGACCGGCTGTGAGTAGCCGGCTCCGGAGACATCTCCCCACCCTCGGGAAGGTCGTCACGGGACCGGCTGTGAGTAGCCGGCTCCGGAGACATCACCCCACCCTCGGGAAAGTCGTCACGGGACCGGCTCAACAGATCACAGACTTGCTTCGAAGGGTGGGCGGACGAGACCACCCGTCGGCCCGCCCTAGCGCACCCTTGCTGGCGGCACGTGTGATGTACGGAAGAAGACCGTCTGCAAGCGGCCGGCACCCAGTAAGAAAGTGAATCGAGTACAGCTCAGACGGTCTTCGGCTTGCCGTCTTCTGCACCACAGCATGATCCTATTGGAGGCTGGGACCTCCGAATGTGATGTTGCCCAAGAAAACACGAGTTTTTCCTGGCTCATGCGATATTCAAAGTCCCCATAAGATGGTGACCGGTGACGAATCTGCTGCCGTGAGAGTGGTTCATGATGAGCCTGTGTAGCTCTCTGCCGCACCAAGTGCTGTCATCCAGGAGGGCATACAATGTAATGCAACTTCAGCATGTTTTATTATGCATGTGGAGGGATGTGGTGCTTCAAACGTACTCTAGTGTAATTCCAGGACCTTGCTATGTTACACGAAATGAATGGGAATGCACGGGCGCGATGAGATACGGCATTTTTCCTGAGAGCAGAATAAATGAAAACTCCAATATACGGCGTTTTACCTGACGTACTGCTTTTTCCGACAGTTTTAGCGATATTTGAAGCAGTTTTCCGCCAGGAGAAAAGTTTTTTGAAGTTACATCCTTTTCTATGGGAAATAATGAAATGTAAAGCAAACCATTGAATTAAGCGCATTGAGACGCACCTGATGGTATATCATATCATATACCTGTGTACAGCGTGCACATGCCAGGCTTGGAAACAGTATTTTTCTTCTGAACAATTTTGTTCGGCTAAAAAACACCGAGCTACGGCTTTCTTCCTTACGACGGCTGCTCTGCATTCCACAGCAATCTGATTGCAGCATAACCACCTAGGAAGTAACTAGGGTAGACAACCTTAATGCTGGACAAGTCCTAACACCGGACTGCATGGTGTAGATTGGTGATGAAGATGATGCCTATACATATAGGGTAAATAACTGTAACACTGAACATGTCCTAACACCAAACTTTTCAAGCTATTGGCAATGTAGACAGTACTGATGCACTTAAAGGGACTGTCCCACCTTTTTGAAAGTTGTTTAATCACACTTAATTGTATGTCAGGCTAGGTCAGCTCAACATGTTTGTGAACTTTTTCCGAAAAAAAATTGCTTATCTTGGAAGATATTCAACTTTTAGTTTTAAGTGGAAAGTTGGGTTGGTGATGTCATATGATTTTTGTTAATAACAGGGAAATCCTCTGTGCTGCCAAATGTATGGCACAATTTTGTGTCGACATCTATTGCGCAGAAAAAGCGAACCACCCGGTCTCTAGATTGCCAACCACCCGGGGATCGAGAAATGAAAGACGAAAATATTCCAAGGCTGACCCTAAAACAAGTCGACTATCATTACCAGTTGGTAAAGAGAGCGACGCTGTCGGTTTAGAGGCCCTATTCAAATACACATGGGCCTTATTTTTTACAGATGTCAAAATCAAACTCGAATATCTTTTTGACTAGATCATTGTGGTTGTTTTAACTGCTACCATACTTAATTGCAATGTCAAGCCATTAAAATGGCTATCTCAACTCAAATATAATGTTAAGGTGGGATAGTCCCTTTAATGGAAATAGCATGAACAGCCTGGTGTGAGGAGGTGTCCAGTGTTACAGTTGTTTACCATACTTATACTCTATGGTATGGTACCTAGGTACCTATTTATACTAGTATGTGTGCTTGTATAACTATTCGCTCGTATTTTGCACTCATTGTAAAGTGATCAATGTACCTGATTTTAACATGATCTTTTTTGCAGACTCATTGATTACCAAATGTAATATTGTTATGCACATTTGAAAATGATAATTTCAAACATGCTTTCCTTAAAACTTGGAGCAACAAAGCTGGCCAGTGCAAGCATTTTATTTCGTCCTGGTATCACCTGTCTGTTATCATCTGTGAAAGGTAAAGCACTGTGTTACACTTCTGTTTGGCCCCGACTGGTTATTGATTCACCTTTTTTGGAAGGATTCAATCATGATTCATTTTGGAATATGAATGATTCAGTCACTGTTTGATTCATGGATATCCATTGTGAGAAATGATTCTTTCCGATTCAAAGAATCAAAACATTTGTTTTAAATCAAATGACATTTGACTCACTATTGAAATAGCATTGCACAGTCTTTTTTATTCAATCAGCCTTGTTTCTATGCGGGTTTTGATTCAATCATGATTCATGAATCACAAAATCGGGTGGTGAATTGATTCTTGTTTGATTCAAGGGATTTTGATTGAACGATTCCAATCGATTCAATCAGAGTCGAATCAATAACCAGACTGGTTTGGCCTCAACCTTATTTGTAGAATGTGCAGTGAATATGCAGACCAAGTAAACTTGCCAGTGCCAGTAATTATGATGAATGCCAGTACACTTGCCATTCATAATTATTGGTGTCTCATGCTTGGCCACAAAGATAGTTTAACATGATCAACTGGCATATCCATCTAAAAAAAAAACTATGCAATATCATGTTTGATTGTTTTGTTTTTAATATATCATGTTCTTGTGTTTTGTATACTTCTGATAAGTTTTGGTTGAACTCATGCAGATTTAGAGTGAGGACTGAGCCCTGAGGAGTGATTGATTATATTGAGTAGAGCTGATATGTTGTACTGCTTTGCTGAACTTGTTATGATTTGTTTGTTTCAGTCCAGCAATGTCATCACATTGCCAGTCGCTTTGCTCCTCTCCTCTCCATACAAGTACAGAAAGTTGACAGCCTAACCACTGGAAAACAGCCTAGCAGAAATGCAGGATTTTTCACCAACAGTAAGTATGGAGATTTATTTCGTTGTTGTCTACATATTTATAGATTTGGTCTTAACTGAACTTAAATAAAGCATTGCACTTGCATACAAATTATGAAGTATGCAATGGAATTTGATATTTTGAATCATGTGCTGTCTGTGGACCCACCAGGATCCCAGATCTGCCTCCAAAACTTCGTGATAGTTCCATAAGGTTGTTCTGCACTGACTTGTGATGACGTCATGTTGCAGTGAGTGCCAATGAGCTGTGGAAGGGCGTGACCGGCGTCAGTAACGCCGGCCGGAAGCGGGGCCGTGGCCGCGGTGCCGGCGTCAAGAGGAGACGCAACCTGAACCGCGGGCAGATCATCGGCGTCGGTGAGTGACGCGTGACGCCTGGCAGTCCGCGGGTCGGCTCGGGTCGTATTCGGCTCCGTTCAAACCTGAACCGCGGGCAGATCATCGGCGTCGGTGAGTGACGCGTGACGCCTGGCAGTCCGCGGGTCGGCTCGGGTCGTATTCGGCTCCGTTCAAACCTGAACCGCGGGCAGATCATCGGCGTCGGTGAGTGACGCGTGACGCCTGGCAGTCCGCGGGTCGGCTCGGGTCGTATTCGGCTCCGTTCAAACCTGAACCGCGGGCAGATCATCGGCGTCGGTGAGTGACGCGTGACGCCTGGCAGTCCGCGGGTCGGCTCGGGTCGTATTCGGCTCCGTTCAAACCTGAACCGCGGGCAGATCATCGGCGTCGGTGAGTGACGCGTGACGCCTGGCAGTCCGCGGGTCGGCTCGGGTCGTATTCGGCTCCGTTCAAACCTGAACCGCGGGCAGATCATCGGCGTCGGTGAGTGACGCGTGACGCCTGGCAGTCCGCGGGTCGGCTCGGGTCGTAGCGGACGAGAGAGGCGGGGCCGTCATGGTCTGTCTGTTCGCTGATCGTCCTGGTCGGGTGTGTGGTTCTTTGGTACTATTGTATGTGTCTGAAATAATTGTAGTGGCCTCAGCTCTGTGTCAGAAAGGTGGTTCCACGATCTAAGTTCGCGGAACAAATTTTTCGCCAGCGGCGGAACAAATTTGTTAATGCATAGACCAGTAATTTGTGCATAATTTTTGATACGCGTTTCTACACAACCTATTTTCATATATGCCAATATGATATTATGTGGAAAGTTGATGAATCGTCAGTCGTATTTCCTGTACAGATATGGTCTTGGCGTCAGTCGGGGACCGAGACTCCCGGGTCGTATGTTAAAAAGGTACCTTGCATCGTTGCGTATGCGTATATGAGAAACTGGGCTCAAGTCTCAGCCTAAAGTACTGCCGTCTTTTGCATAACGTGTGTCCCAGGGTTATCCAATATCCATGGCCCCGATGGCGATGGTATCGGTGGCGGAGTTGTAACCTGAATACGCAAACACTTTTTTGGGAGGTTTTACAAAGCTTTTGGCTTAATTTTTGGAAAAAGTACCAGTTTTCTTTTCCTAAATCACTGCAGAAATTTCGGATGTTGGGAATTTGGAGGTTCCGCCTTACAATTTTGTTTGACAATTTGTGTCGCGCATCACTGTCACGTTCCGGCCATTGTTCGGAAAGTCAAGTCTCAGTCTATTTTTATGCTATTTCTA
Source organism: Chirona hameri (assembly GCA_036785665.1). Lineage (NCBI taxonomy): Eukaryota > Metazoa > Arthropoda > Thecostraca > Balanomorpha > Balanidae > Chirona > Chirona hameri. The sequence goes on along the minus strand of JAXIVJ010005998.1, from coordinate 20,918 downwards.
TTTTTCAGTCTATTTTTCTCAGTCTCAGTCTATTTGTATGCAGTCTATGTCAGCCATTTGCACCCGCCGACTAAAAAAAAAAATACAGTCAAAGTTTTCACGGAACAAAACTTCCAAGTTCAGAAAATTGGAGAAACTGGCCACTTTTCTGACACCGACTAAGCATTTCGTTTTGTAATTGTATCTCTCTCTGTATTTGTATGAATTATGTTCGTTTTGTATCTGCTCTGAAATGCTTGTGTATCTGTTTGCCAGGTAACGTATGTCGGCTCTTATCACCGTGTCCCTGTTCTGTCCAGCAGGTCAGGCGGGTCGCCCATGGTATGCGTGTGTCGCTGTCCATGTCTGACATGCCCGTGTCTCTGACTGTATCCTCCAGGTAAAGTGAACATGATGTGGCCCGGTCTGAACGCTCCGGTCCTGAGGAACGGAGAGCTGGTGCGGCAGCAGGAGCAGCCTCGGGACGAACAGCGCGAGAGCCGGATGCAGGCTATCCGTGACCAGTTCACCGACCAGCGCTCCTTCAAACTGACCTCGCTCGAGCGCGGGTGGTCGGGCAACAAACTGCCTGGACGCAGCATCGGGCCGCCGGATCCAGTAGACTACGGTGAGTGACAAGGATAGGGGGATGTCTAAGGTAGAGGGGGGGGGGGGTGCGCGAGGATACTGCAGGGTCCTAGGATTGCTTTGAAGCCAGGTTGCGGAGTGGAAAATTCGGCCAAAAAAATAGCCATAAAGAGTGGAAAATTCAGCCTAAAAAAGACCATTTTATGTATTTGGCTTTGCGAAAACTCACCCATCAGAATCAGCTGTTAGAAATGGCAGTACTTTCCTAACCCTTTTCATCCACGGATTAATATTAGCATTAGTAATATCAGTATTAGGGTTATAGTTATCCAATACATCCTGATTTAGGGAGTGGAAAATTCACAGTAAAACTGGGGAAAGAGTGGGGAAACATTACCCACAGAGTGTCGTTTTCCACCCAAATTTTTCAGTCCTAGGACGCCGAGGATATGGCTGTTGTCGACACAACCACCCACGTACCTGTCCGTGTGAATGTCTGTGGTTTGGTGGGCTCGAGGGGCGTTAGGACCGGCGTTGTCAGTTGTGAGAAGCTAGTCCTTGTTAACGCCCCTGGCACTGTCGCCTGTTTACGTCGCGGTGACCCCCTCGGGAAGTGATGGCGACTGGTTGACCACCATTCTTTGTCATTGGCTTCTGTACTCTGTAATTTTATCTGCGCCTAACTGATTCAACGCAGTTTACAGTACACATACTTGGTTTCAGCTAGCCTTTGTCAGTTTGTGCGTGTTTCATTCGAGGTTTCACAGCGCGTCTGTTTCATTTTAGGTTTCACAGCACGTCTGTGTTTCATTTGAGGTTTCACAGCGCGTCTGTGTTTCATTTGAGGTTTCACAGCGCGTCTGTGTTTCATTTGAGGTTTCACAGCGCGTCTGTGTTTCATTTGAGGTTTCACAGCGCGTCTGTCTTTCATTTGAGGTTTCACAGCGCGTCTGTGTTTCATTTGAGGTTTCACAGCGCGTCTGTGTTTCGTTTGAGGTTTCACAGCGCGCCTGTGTTTCGTTCGTTGGCCGCCGTTTGGTCTGCATCTGTGGGTGCCCTGCGCTGCGGTGGACTCTGACCCTGGCACCGATGTCTGGTCCACTCCTCCCCCTCTACCCAGAAACATTCGAGGGGTTCGACACCACCGTTCTGGAGCTGAAGACCGTCTTCTCGATGACTGCCACCGCCGGCCGGACACGTCACATCAGCTGCTTCGCCATCACTGGCAACGGCGCCGGCTTGGCCGGCTTCGGACTCGGCAAGGGCAACTCTGGTCTGGCTGCGATCAAGCAGTGCAAGCGGCGAGCGGGACAGAGACTCATCTATGTGGAGCGGTGTGACGAACATACCGGTACGGAGGGCGGTGGGGTGTGGGACAGCTTCGGGAGGGGGGGGGGGGCTCATCTATGTGGAGCGGTGTGACGAACATACCGGTACGGAGGGCGGTGGGGTGTGGAACAGCTTCGGGAGGGGGGGGGGGGGGCTCATCTATGTGGAGCGGTGTGACGAACATACCGGTACGGAGGGCGGTGTGGTGTGGGACAGCTTCGGGGGCGGGGGGGGGGGGGGGGGAGGGACTCATCTATGTGGAGCGGTGTGACGAGCATACCGGTACGGAGGGCAGTGGGGTGTGGGACAGCTTCGGGGGGGGGGGGGGGGGCGGGGGGGACTCATCTATGTGGAGCGGTGTGACGAACATACCGGTACGGAGGGCGGTGGGGTGTGGAACAGCTTCGGGAGGGGGGGGGGGGCTCATCTATGTGGAGCGGTGTGACGAACATGCCGGTACGGAGGGATGTGGGACGGGGGAGATTGTTGGATGTGGTGGAGAGGGAATTGGATGCAGTGCAGAAATATAGCGTCTCAGTGGGAAAATGTGAGTGCAAGAGTTTTCTCACTGGTGCGGCTTTCAGGAAAGTATCTGTGCCATTTTGTTTGTGTTAACTTACCAGCTCTAGTTTCAGATGGCATATGCAGCTGTGTGGTGAACTTATATTATGGCGGATCTCTATGACTGACCTATGCTGGGTCTGTCACCCTATAAACCTATCACCTATGAACCTATGCCAGACATATGACTGACCTATGATGACTATGTTGTCACCTTACGACTTACTGTGACCCTCCCCCCCCCCCCCTCGGGGGCAGTGTTTCACGATTTCTTCACGCGGTTCGCGGCGGTACGTATCTTCGTGGAGCGTCGTGCCCGCGGCCACGGCCTGCAGTGCCACCGCGCCATCCGTGAGATCTGCCACCGTGTCGGCATCACTGACCTCTACGCCAAGGTGGAGGGACCCACCGACAACGTACAGGGCATCGCCAAGGCCTTCTTCCTTGGCCTGCTCCGTCAGGTGAGGAGAAGGACGGGCTGGAAATCGCTACGCGGCTGACAGGCTCATCTTATCTTGCCAGTCGGCGCCTCTACTCTGTGTAACTCACCAAATGTCGAATCATTTTCGCGATTGCGCTAGGATGTTTACGATATTTGTGCATACTTTGGGTGAAATGTAAGCATTTGCGATTCAGTCCTTCTTTTCGATACAATGATCAGCTCGAACTCGGCTCGCTTCTGTTCTGTCCAGACTGGTTATTGATTTGACTGATGGAATCGATTGGAATCGTTCAATCAAAATTCCCTGGATCAAAATGGGCGCCACATAACCTGAGTTGCTGAGGCGCCCTAAAGCCCAAATCATCATTATCCTTGAATAAATAAAAAGGCTGATTGAATCAAAAGATTTAAAGATTCAAGTGCACATGGTAAATTCAAAATTGTGCAAATACAATACAGTCACAGTGGCTACATTCATGTATACTGAAAAGTGAAATATTATTGCTGTAACAATGTTTTAACCCTCGCCCTACGGGGGGGGGCTGACAGGCCCCCCTGAGGTTTTTCTTAAATAACTTTTGACACATGAAGTGCATCTTGCTGAATTTTTTGGTAGCTGAGTTTACAACAATTATACGTAGGCTGTAAAAATCTAATTTAAATTAGTTAAGTAGTTTGGGAGATAATAATGTTTTCATGACGTCATGTTGGTAAACAAAATGAGAAATATTTGAAAAATCGTAGAAATCAAAGTTTTAAAGCAAATTGCAAACGCAATTCACCAAAGATATAAAATAGCATTCTCTTTAAAATGGCAATATCGGATTTTCACAAATTTGGGTTTTTGACCCCTATTTTTTTTTAAATCCCCGCAAAATCCAAATTTTCAAAGATATTAGAAAAACCGGAATTTATGTGAGAGAACTGAGTATGAGCAATACCCATACCAAATTTCAAAGCAATATCTTCATTTTTGACTGAATGATGGCTTCCTAAGTGTAAGAAACTGATGACGTCATTTTTTTAATACCTTTTTTGCATTTTTAGACAAGATACGAACAAATAATTACCTTTTTGTATTTCTGAGCCAAAACTAGTCTAGGAACATGCCTTTTTATTTACATTTATCAATTTCTAATTTTTAGTTTTTCTGAAGAGCAAAATCGCTGTTCTGGACGTGTTAAATACGAGGTCATTCACTTGACCTAGAAGGCCACCTGTTGACCTGAAACCTAAAAATAGCATACTGTTAGATTCCTCTCATGACAGGCAACATGCTGGTTCTTACCGCATTGCTCTAAGTTGCTTGGTTTGGAAGTTAACAAGGGGGGCTGTCAGCCCCCCCCCCCCCGTAGGAAGCTCCCGTAGGGCGAGGGTTAATGATCATATATATGTGTATATTTTTTGTGTATATCTATATTTCCATTTTGTATTTGACTTAAATTAAAACATATATAAATTTAAATCTTGAATCAAACGTGAATCGATATTTTTGTATTCTTTGAATCGGAAAGAATCAATTTTGAAAATGGCTTCCATGAATGGAACGGTAATTCAATCATTCAGGTTCCAAAATGAATCGTGATTGAATCGTTCCAAAAAAAAAGTTGAATCAATAACCAGTCTGGTTCTGTGCCGCCGTTGACTGACGTATGGTGTAATGTCACAGAGAACGCACTAACAGCTGATGGCTTAGTTGACATGACGTCACATACGACTGACGGACGGTCCTGTGACGTCGCAGAGAACGCACCAGCAGCTGGCCGATGAGAAGCAGTTGCACCTTGTTGAGCTGCGACCTGAGGCGGACAACTATCCTCGCGTGGTGGCCTCGCCAGGCAATGGGGAGGTGCGGAGAAGGGAGCTGATTCCGCCCGACGAGCAGCTCGACTTCCAGCTGGTCAGTGTCACCGCCGCGCCGCGCTGGGAGCGCATCGCTGGGGTACAGGGCGCACGGCGGGACTGCAGAGGGCGGGCAGCGGGCATCTTCGCAAGGCTGGGGTACAAGGCACAGCAAACACAGGAGATGGCGTTCGCAACGTGCAACGTGTATGTCTGCTGATCTTTTGAGGAACTGATGGTTCGGGAAAATATCGGTTCATTCGCCGGATTCGTATTAGAGTACTTGTATATTAGGCATGGTCGTCAGAATTTATTTCCGATTTTGAAGATTGCGTGGGTGGATCGGTATGTAGTAAACAATTCTGAACAACTTTTTCATTTTCAGTTTTTCTATCAAATGAATTTCTGACTATCTTAAATCCACTTTTTGAAAACATGTTTGGTCCTCAGGACACTCGGCTGCCGTTCAACGGACCAGCAAGCGCCGATGATGGGTAAATCGTTGTAACGACCAATTGGCTGAATTTGTGTATGCTCATGCGCACTGAATATGCAGATGCACACTTAGGGCCCCTTAGGCCGACTGAAGTCTCAAGCCAAACGAATGATCCCTCATGCTGACCGAAGGCCCCACGGGCCAACAGAGAGCCCCTTCAGGCCAACAGAGGGCCCTCAGGCCGTCAAATGACTCCCAAAGCCGACCGAGGCCCTTCAAGCTGACCAAAACCCCTCAAGTCTGCCAAATGCTCCCTCAAGCCGACCGAGGGCCCTCACAGGCCGACAGAGGGCCCTCAGGCCGACAGAGGACCCTCAGGCCGACAGAGGACCCCTGAGGCCGACAGAAGGCCCCTTAGGCCGACAGAGGGCCCCCTCATGCTGACAGAGGGCCCATCAGGCAGTCGGAGGGTCCCATCAGGCCGACAGAGGGTCCCATCAGGCCGACAGAGGGTCTTCTCAGGCCGACAGAGGGCCCTGTTAGACCAACCAAGGGCCTCCTCAAGCTGATTAAGGGCCATATCATGCGACCAGAGGGCCCCTGAGACCAGTGGCGGTCGCAAGGGACCATGCGGTTGCGGGTCATGCTCCCAAAGGCCCATGATGGGGGCCAACATATCGTCTCCCCCCCCCCCCCCCTCCCCCTCAAGTCACTTGGAGCCCAGGTGGGCCAGAAGGAGGA
>JAXIVJ010005998.1:0-12500 GCA_036785665.1 Chirona hameri | reverse complement strand
GCAGTGTTAGTGGTGTTGTGTTTTACGCACTCATTACTTCAGGGATGACAACAGGAGACGTTTGGCGCATGTTGAATACAGAACAAGTATATTTGAAGCTCTTTTATGTCACGCGTTTTTCGTCAGGAACTTGCCCTTTCAGTTCTTGTTTTTTTTTGTTTTACTTAAGTGTTGTAGTCATGAGAATTGGTATTGTGTTTCCATCAAGTATTTTTTCTCTCTATCTTTATTATGTTAGTGAATGTGAATTATGTCAGACCAGAGCGCTGTTCGGCACACGCTACTAGCGCTTTTCGCTAGCTGACGTCACAATTACGTCACGGAAACAGACGCAGCAGGAAAAAAAAAACTCACAGAAGCACTTCCAGACTCTGCTTCAGGGGCATACCACATCTATTTATTTTCATTTCAGTTTGATTTGTCTCATGCGTCACTATTTAAACACATCCGCTAGCGCTTTCGCCGCTTCTGCGATTTTCCACTAGCAGAAATAGTCTCTCCGCAGGCTCCACGGTTCCTATCGTGACGTATTCCCTTTCTGGCTTTTCATTGGCTGACGCCTGGTTGCCATGGAGAACGAAAGCGCTACTAGCGCTACTAGCGCTACCTGCGGCCGCTAGCGTGCGTCCGGGCAGCGCTCCGTGCAGTGTGACGTAATCCCTGTTGACCTGTATTGTAACGTGTGTTGTAACGTGTGTTGTAACTTGTAACCGCTGCTCGCCAGGTTCGCGTGGCGCTGATGGCGGAGTACGGCGATGTTCGTAGTTTCCTGGCTGACCAGTACCCCGAATGTCGCGCCGCCTCGGCCGCCCTCTGGGCTGAGAAGAGGCAGGCGGCAGAGGGAGACCAGGACCAGGACGAGCTGTGACGTCATCGTGGCGTCACTGAGGAGTCACGTGATGTGTAATATATGAGTCTGTGCGATGTGAACGAGGTGCTTTATTTTGGTCAAGTGACGGGCAGCCGCAATGAATCGGCGGGTCCGAAATTATGGCAATTTAGAGTATCCGATATTGAGGTTCAGTGGTGTAGAAGTACGTCGGCGCGTGTCGTCACAGTACCATAATAAGGGCGTAATTCCGAGAGTAGTGATGTCATTCAAAAAAACAATCCTGACCGATTCCAAACCGATACCGAATGGAAGCATTTCGGTTAACCGAATGCCGACCGATTTAGGTTGAAGCCAAAAATTTCCAAAATTTGACCGATTTTCAAATTCTATACTTATTTATATAGATAACACACTGGCAAAAATAGCTTTGTTTAACATTAAACACATGTACAGTTTCCAAAAAGACAGTATAATTGTGAAAAAGGAACCAAACACATTTACAAATGCTGCAAGTAATACCGAAAGCACATTGCAAACAGGATGACAAAATGTGACCTCAATCATTTCAATTTGCAGCATAATACATATTACATAAATACATAGGTAGGTCTTTCTTGAAAGTAACTATCCACTACGGTGGTAGCGCTACCCGTCCCGACCGAGGTGGGGCAGTTCAGTTTGAGAGTCTGACTGGATTGCCTGATCCGGGGATTGCGAAATGCGAGGGGAGGATGGATGTGGAGGATCCCAGAATCCCTGTCGGAGGATCCCAGGTCCCGCATGCCCCGATACTGGACTGGGACAAGCTTGCTTGTTGTCGTTTTGCCTGGGAGGATTTGGAAGAGCCTTGAGACATAGATGTTCGGTCATGAGGCAAGCGGGATACACTTGTCTTATTTGCAGACATTCTAGAAAGATTAAGCACACGTTTCGGAATGTTCCGATTCCCACCAGTGTTAGCTTAGTTCAGAACACATTTACCTGGCTATTTTAGCCCGGCAGTTACTGGGACATTTTCCATTACGCGACTTTACTGGGGGCCCTTCGTGCTCCCGAAATATGGGACGAAATTTAAAGAATAAAATGGCAGTCGATAGCCCTGCAAAAATTGTCTAAAGCAACTCATTACGGTTGAACTCTTAGTCACTGATAACGTCACATATCACGTCAAAGACAAAATGCTTGACCGTGTCATGAAGGTCTGGATGGATGCAATTGTTACGCAAAATAACGATATTAAGCGCATCGGCTCTCAATAAATCGGTATGATTCTTGCGTCTGACACGACTGAGTACCATTCTAAGCTTTTGATGGCCTTGGGTCAGGTCAAGGTCATCAGAGGTAACAAGGTCAAACTACCGATTGCTGTCATTTTAGCGTTGCAATGCATGTTTATGTTTTTCGTCTCTGCAATGCGAAAAATAGCCTTTGAACATTGCTTGCTCCGCACAAATTGAAGTGCAAGGTAAAAATTGAATGAAGGGGTAACGTATGAAAATTCCGTGTAAATTTGTGGATTTTTGTCTTCGAATGGCAATCAGTCGGTTAATTTTGAGCATGTCAAGTTCAAATTGTATACATATGCTCATCCACAGCTCATCGTATGCGTCGCATACATGAGCAATGTTTTTCGACTTCTACTTGATTCGTTGAAGAAATATGATCATAATATGGCAGTAATATCTTTATTGTATACCATATATACGAAATGAAAAGATCCGAGCTTTCGTGGCTAGCACATTATCAAGGATGAGTTTTGTACATGCTTTTGAAAAATATAACACACAGCTTGCGCACGTTCAGAATTGCGGTGGGGTACTCAAAGTCAATCTCGCATAATACACGTACAAACATACATATACACTTCTGGGTGTTTCGTATAGCGGTGGAGTTCTCAAAGTCAATCTCGCATAATACATGTACAACACATACATACCTATACACATTACACTTCTCGGTGTTTCATAACAACCCACAGACTGGGGGCCAGATCATATCACCCTTTGAAATCACCATATGTGGTGACTTCAAAAAGCGATACGACCCGACGGGACGGGATAACGGCCCACGGACAGGAGTTCGGATCGTGTCGCTTTTTGAAGTCACCACATATGGTGATTTTAAAGGGTGATATGATCTGGCCTCCAGTCTGAGATAGATATTAAAATTGTATTTGTATTTGCTTAATAACTAAGTGCGGTAGTTACGATCATAAGTTCTAGTCTTATTTAAAGGAAATAGTTCACCTTGGAATTTTTTTACCAAACGCGATTTGATTACATTTTTACTACAATGCCTTTTTATATTGTCAAAAATGGCCTTATATCGCGCCGATTCAGGACAGAAGGCCGTAATTTTTTTATTGTTTATCAAAACTATATGCATACTCTCCGAGTCAGAGTCCTGACGTCACGCGAATGTAAAAATGGTTCAGCCAATCAGATTCGAAAGTAGTCGCGTAAGGATAGACTCGCATTGGAGATGTGCCAACCGGCGGCCGGCGGTTCGCTTGCTAGCACTAGCTGCAAGCTGATTGGCTGATGGTATAGCCTCTGCCCGGGCTAGAACCAGTACAACATTCTTTCGCCAGCACCGCATTCCTTCGCCAAAAAAATAAATATATTCGGCTGGAGTCTTTTCAGTCAAGAAAACTTGCAGATAGGGGTTTCCCAACATGGGCTACAAAACTGCTATCACAGTTTAAAACTAATGTTGAAGGTGAACTATTTCCTTTAACGGTTTAACCCTCGCCAGTGCAGTCCGATACCTACGTGACCGTGCAGGGTGGGGGGGGGGGGGGGGGGTTGAACTCCTGGCGTTTCGCCCATAATTGAGCTAGAGCTTCGATTTAGAACGAGCATGTTGCTTGTGATGACAGGAAGCCGTTGATACCCGGGTCGTGGGTCATTAGGTGACATCTAAGGTCATGTCAATGACCCGGATGTCATCCAAATCGTACATGTGTAGAAATTGAATTATAATCGAGCTAGACTCGTGAATGAACATATAATTATGCAAAATGGGTGCCAAATTTGAAATCAGCGCCACAAAATGTCCTAGAGACTACCAGAGTCTCAAAAGGTCTTCGGAAGTCAGTGACCTCGGTTGACCTGTGAAAGTGCATGACCGCAGTGGAACATATAATTATGTAAAATGGATGCCAAATTTGAAATCAGCGTCACAAAATGTCCTAGAAACTGCCAGAGGCAAAAAAAAGTAATCTCGGGTCAGCGGAGGTCACGATCTCAGTGGAAACCATAAATGTCACCTGTTAACCCTATTCCCTGCGGGGGCAGATTCTGTCCCCCCCCCCCCCCCGGTGGTTTTTCACTTGCCGCTTCTAAACCGTTAGGCCTGTCGTCCTGAAACTTTGTGATTTTTTGTGACTTTGACAATTTGTGTGACTAAAATTGAATGGCGCGTGCTGTGTCAAAATTTTGGGGGAAAATCGGTCCAGCAGAGGCGGTTCCAGGCTCCGGTTTTGGGGAGGGTGTTACGAAATGCGGTTTTGTGGCGCATACTTCCTTCGTGGTTTGCAATGCAATAAATGCGTCAGAAACAATTTCAATGCAATATGCATCATAGATACTGGGATTGTACATATTTTTGGGGCAGAGGCGCACTCAGGAAAAAAATGGGAGGCGATACCCACCCTCAAATTAGGTCCAACTTCAAATTAGTAAGATGATAAAGCTTTACGCGCATGGTGCCCCCATGTTTTTTTCCTGGATCCGCCTATGCGCAATATATCAAATTTAACAAATTACAGCATATAATGCACACATGTGACGTTCATATCGTCCCAAACAATCACGAACATCACATATTTTTTCTTCAGAAAATCCCCCCATTTTACATTCCCTGAATACCCCTATGATTTTTATTTTGTGTGTTGTCTTTTAATATATCAAAGACCAGTACATTTGAAGCTCAAAAACGTTTGGGGCATGAAAATCGGTCGAGCCACATGGCCGCAATGACCTTTAAAAAAAACACCCAAAATTTTCGGATTTTTTGCTCCCTGGCTCCCTATTTTTGAACAAAACGAAATTTCGGGGTCCAAAAACAGATATCGTGTCATGACGAATCGAATGGCGTTTTTCCCATCGAAATCGACCAAGCAGTTCTCGAGATCTGGGGGGGGGGGGCAGAATCTTCCACCTCCGCAGGTTAACGTAATTCTGGCCGCCCAGGGAATAGGGTTAACACCCGTGTCCTGTTCATATGCTCCTGAACAACAAACACTCGGAAACTGCACAAGTTACAAGCATCGATACTACGGAACGCCAGTTGCGCCTGACATGACCTTGATAAACAGGTCATAGGTCATATAGAGTAGAAGTTTGACATTTTTCAGAGTATGTGTCAAATTGTTCAAAAGTAGGGTACTATAAGTTTCATCCCAATCGGTTGATAAATACGCGAGTTATTCCCGAAAAAAACAACGGGGTGGCATCCCCCTACACTGGTGAGGGTGAACACGCGCCCTGGAGAAGGGGGGGGGGGCGAAATCCGCCCCACCCGTAAGGTTTTTCGAGGATAGCGGAAAAACGGCGGCGCGCAGCGCCGTGTTTTGCATACCTGTTCGGAAATCAACTACCCACCTTATGTGCAATTCTTGACTTCGGGTCATCTCAGGTCAGGTCACCAGACCAGGTCACGTGATGACCTCACCTCCACAATGTTGCGGTCGTACCACAGCCACAGTTTTTGGCGGATGGGTTTCAAACTTGCAGGACTTCATAAGGTCATGACTCATGTGTACCTACAATTTGTTTATCTCGGATTTGTTTTATATCAGTGACCTAAGGTCGGGTCAATTTCGTGACCTACGCCTTTATAAGTGAATGGGGAAATATGCAAATGCTTTCTATTCCGAGGATACGCATGATATCAGTTCAATTCCTTCTGGATCATGTTATCATAGGCCATTCTTGATGATCCAGGTGCAGTTTGTGTTCAGTGACCCATACAGGGTCCGCCGAGGTCATCCGAGGTCACCACATTTGTTTTATCAATAACTCTCGACGTAATAAAGATAGAAAAGTGAAATCGGTACCAATGTGTGTGTCTCGTCGAGACACGTCTCCCAATATGCAATATGACCTACTTGGGTCACCACTTGACCTTCACCTAAGGTCAAATTTATAAGTTGACCTTAACTGGTCAACATTAATAAGTATGAATATAAGCGTCTTCACGAGACGAACACGATGGCTTCAAAATATTTGCCTTATCTTTATTAGGTAAAAAGTTATTTGCGAAAATTTGTTTAGCCATAAATAGCCCTTTTGACCTTTGATGCCTCTGCAGCCTAAACTATTGACCTGAGATAAAATTTGAGGACAATATGGCCAACGCATATTTCAAGAGCTTTCGATTGCTTTTTTCGTTTGTTCCTAGCTATCATAGTTCTTGAGATATTTGGGAGGTTTCTGGAGCGAAGTGCTAAAATTGGAAAATTGTGTAATATTTGACCCATTTGACCTTGAATATATTGACCTATGGCTGACTGGTTATTGATTCGACACTGATTGAATCGATTTGAATCGTTCAATCAAAATTATTTGAATAAAAACAAAATAATTGATTCACCACCAGATCTTTTGATTCATGAATCGTGATTGAATCAAAACCCGCATCAAATGAAGGCTGATTGGGTTAAAAGATTTAACGATTCGAGTACACTGGTAAATTGTGCAAATACATGCAGTCTCAGTGGCTACATTAATTTATACTGAAATAGTATTCCTGTAACAATGTTTTAATGATCATATATATGTATGTTTCCATTTGTATTGATTTAACATAAATTCACCACATATTTAAATGTTGAATCAAACGTGAATCGATTAAAATATTTGTTTTGATTCTTTGAATCGGAAAGAATCAATTCTCAAAATTGTATCCTTAATCGAACGGTAATTGAATCATTCAGATACCAAAATGAATCATGATTGAATCGTTCCAAAAAAAAAAGTTGAATCAATAACCAGTCAGACCTAGGGTCATGCAAATTTCGCAAAATAGAGTTCCCTACAGAACCTCCCTACCCGACAAATTTCGTTATTGTAGCTCTTATGGGGGACGAGATCTTAGGGGGCGGAATCCCCCTCCCCTCCTGGGCGTGTAATTATCAGAGGTACTCCAGGGCGCGTGTTAAAGCGTCAGGCACGTAGCCAGGATTTCGTCCAGGGGGGCGGGCGGCGCCTCGAAATGGCCCCCTTCCCGAGCGTTGAAAGGGCCAAACAAAACGGATGAAAAGGCACGTTACAAGGATGGATAATGCAATATGACAGATATGGCTGGCACATACCAACTTTTAGGAGCTGGAGTTAGCAAACTGCCATATCAGCTTTGGAACCAGCAACACCAATTCAGAATCAGTTATACCAGCTTCGATTTTTTAAGGCTCAAGACCTGGAACTCTTAAATATATTGCGCCGCGGAGCGGCGCGAAAATTTTGAGTCTTATGCCCTGGATATGCATTCTCATCAATACGTCGCATTGTGTATGGTGCGGACCTCTAAAAATGTTATTGTGCGTTAAAAAGTGCTAAAGCGAACTATTTTGACCAATTGTATATGAAAGTGGCAACAACGCTGGTGCACCGGCGCGGTGGTGTCCCTGGTACACCGATGGTGTCCCTGGTACACCGATGGTGCCCCTGGTACACCAGCGCGGTGTTGCCCTTGGTTCAAAGAACACTGAATGATGTGCGCCGCGTAGTGGCGCAGCATTTTTTGCTTTACTTTTTTCTCTTTTTTTGAATTTTTGCTTTATTTGTTTTTTTGTGCTTTATTTGGGATTTTTGCTTTATTTTTTGCTTTATTTTTGCTTTATTGTTGTTGTTTTTGGTTGTTTTTTGTGGTGACCCCGGGGCGGTGGTGCCCCTGGTGCCTCCGGCGCGGTGGTGCCCCTGGTGCTTCCGGCGCGGTGGTGCGTGCCCCTTCACGGTCCAAGAGGGGAGGGGGTCATGACCCCCGTGACACCCCTGGATCCGCCACTGCTCCGAGGGCTCTCCGACCTGCCCAGGGGCCCCTCTGCTGGCTAGGGGCCCATTCGGCATGTTCCTTGTTCAGGGGCCCTTCTGACTCACCAGGGGCCCTTTCGGTCTGGTCAGGTGGCCCATGGTACCGCGCTTCGCGCGATCTCGTCGGCCCTTTTCGGCGCCGAAAAGGGCCGGGGCGGTCGCCCCCGCCCCCCTTGTCTACGTGCCTGTAAAGCGGTTAAAAGCCTTTTAAAGGGAAATAATGAAATTTTTCCACAAAAATGGAGTTAGCACTTGAAATCGCCAGACGAGACCAAAATATATTGTAAATTCATCACATTTTGCATGAAAACTTTCCTACCGAAAAATATTTCAAGTTAAAGTTGATAAGCGTTCCACACTTTTAACGACCGGTACTTGCAAGTACTTTTGGTTCTCATCAAACTGCGGGCTTTTCCCGTATTGTTTTTTTACGCAATGGAGTGGAAAATATATTGTGCGTTCTGCTTGTGATTATATGCCCGGCGATCTTCTAAAACTAACAGCGATTGGAAAAAGTGACAATAAAATCGGAAGCTCATCGATGCACATCAACGGCGGCATAGTTAGTGGTTGCGACCCTCAATTTTTGAAAATCGATTCATTTGTTTTCAACATTAGGAGTATTGTATAATTTGTCTGTGGCTGTATATAACACTATGCTTTATATTATCATGAAAAATAATAATTTTTCCCCAAAAGACTAACAAACAATAACACAAAACTGGCAATTAAATCGGAAGCTCATCGACGGCGACCTATTTAGCGTCGGCGATTTGTTTACAAAGTCATTGTCATGCTTCTCGGCGCACTTAACCCGCGAGTTACTGGGGTATATTTCATAACGCGACTTACTGGGGGGGGGGGCTATTTTTTGCCCCCCCCCCCCCTCTGATCTCCGGAACTACTGGACCGAATGTAAAAATTCAAACGGCATTCGATAGCCCTGGGAAATTTATCCAGGGAAACATAATATTGTTGACCTCTGAGTCACCGATGACGTCACAGGTCAGGTCAAGTACAAAATGTTTGACCGAGTCAAAAGGTCTCGATGGATGGAATTGTCGCGCAAAATTGCGATATTAAACGCATAATCTGTCGATAAATCGGTATGATTCGTGTGTCTGACACTTCTAAGTACCTTTCTAAGCTGTTTATGACCTTGGGTCAGGTCAAGGTCATCCGAGGTCACGAGGTCAAACTGCATATTACGGTCATTAGGCGTTGTAACACATGTTTATGGGTTTGTTTTTCGTCTAGAACGCGAAAAATGACATTAGAACATTGTTTGTTCTATATAAATAGAAG
This sequence comes from Chirona hameri, assembly GCA_036785665.1. NCBI lineage: Eukaryota > Metazoa > Arthropoda > Thecostraca > Balanomorpha > Balanidae > Chirona > Chirona hameri. The sequence continues at coordinate 3,329 of JAXIVJ010005998.1, read as the reverse complement.
TAAAAAGCAAAAATGGAAATGCGTTTTTATGCATAGTAATGCTGTGAGAAGTGGTCAATTTTTGTCATTTAAAGGTCATAACTCGGTCATTTGTAAAGATATCGACTTTAAATTGGGTACACAAATTAACCGCATACGTCTCGATCACATATATTCCGGTTTTGGATAATTCTGATTTTTTCTTGAAAATTTATTTAAAAAAAAAATGTATTTGGATTTCTCGAAATTTTGAATTTCAAAAAAACTCAAAAATCCGAGATAGCAGTTTGATAGCGCTGTCTATTGTCAGTAATTCGATTTAAAACAATTTAGTTTATCTCAAATATCGTACCTTTGACAGCATTTTCCGCAAACCATTATTTTGCTACAAAAACCGAAGAACATGACGTCACTCTGACGTCATTCCCGGTTGACCTATCATAGCCTCATATTTGTCCTTTTGCCAACATGTGTCGAATTGATGTGAGAGAAGGTACTGCAAGTTTGGTGACGATACCGGTGTTAGTTTAGGAGTTATTGCAAAATAACGGGAGGGGGGGCAAAAAATAGCCCCCCCCCCAGTAACTCGCGGGTTAACCATTGTGGCGAGTTGTTCCTGATTAGTATACCCAAGTCCCGTAGCAGGCTTTGTTAATGACGTCACTGGTGCCATTCTTGTGTAGCATTGCAAAATATATCTGATTTTGAGTTGAAAACCAATTAAAGACTTATTCAAATTATTGTTTTTAAGTTTGAATTTTCTTGTTAATAATTATTAAAGGTATTTTATCACTGTATTTCATAGTAGACACTTCAGAAACTTGTGACGTAATAATATTGTATCCAATATGCATTTCCCTCACCTTTTGCTATTGTGGCGCAGTGCCGAGTGCTTTGCGAATACTAGCTTGCCTGGGGTTCAATTCATTCCGCCCTTATTTTATTCGAGTTGGTATAGTTTGCATGTTGTTGTTATTCATGACTTATACTGATAGTCAGCCATGCATGATGCATCACGGATGCTTCACGGATTGCTTCACGGATCAGAGCGCTGCTCGAACGCACGCTAGTAGCGCTAGTAGCGCTTTCGTTCTCCATGGCAACCAGGCGTGAGCCAATGAAAAGCCAGAACGTTTCCCTTTCTGGCTTTTGATTGGCTGACGCCTGGTTGCCATGGAGAACGAAAGCGCTACTAGCGTGTGTCCGAGCAGCGCTCAGTTTGATCGGAAACGTCACAGAGCCTCCAAAAATGCCGCACTCGATGTAAACAATGGTAGGGAAGGACGAATTTGTCAATGACCTTCATGAAGTACACACGGTACTTGTTTTGTATTTTTTTCCGAACTTACAACTTTGAATTTGGGAATAATTTTATTGAATTCTTAAATTTAAATAAAATAATTTTAAAACCATAACGGTAGCCTAAGAAATTGTTGCTAACAAAATCAAAAGGTCATTATTTCCCTTTAAAATGTGGGTAAATGTTATGTATAGCCGAAATTAAGACGGATGACATTTTAATATTGGTATACCTAGTATCTACCATATATTTTGACCAAAGGCGATGGGGCAAACATAGAAGACTGATTGGCGTTTCGCTTATCTAATACTCAATACTGTATGAGCTTCCCTCCTCGTTGCATCGGCTACTTTACACTATCGATATTTTTTACTTCGTTCACTGTTCAAAACATCCTACTTGGTAAATTGGTCCCTGGCAACGCGGGCTACGCAGGTTATCGCTCGTTGTCATAACAACGGTGACGCGCGAGCTTAGTGAAACCAACACAGCTGTCGGCTCAAAAGTATCTATTTCAAGTGCAAAGCCGCCTGAGAATTAGGATCATAGTCATCTGTTTCTAACTCCTGAGCATCATTGCCAACATTGTCTTTGCATACGTGACATCGCTGTTTTCATAACGGTAAATGGCGTGCAAATGCAGCCATTTACACCACCCTGGACGTGTTTAATTTCGCACAGCCTTCCACAAACTTACCGAAATCCTCCGGATCGAGCAGGAGGTCGATGCCACCGCCGGCATCAACAAACGTGGGAACGCGTTGGCGCCGGCCGCGGACAAAAACGTCGTTACCGTCGGCATGGACCGGCCAACAATTGCTCGTTGTCGGTGACCAGGGGGCCTGTCATCTGGACACGTATTGTCCCGCGCCCCTGGCCTCACACTCAGCTGAATAGCGTCGTTTACACGGGTGTGTCTGTGGGCGTGCGCCGCCAGTGACACGGGGTGTGGCCTCGGACCGACCCCGGGGTGCGTCGGTACCGAGCAGCTGCGGGGGCCGGGCTCGGCCAGACGAGGGTGGGTCGGGGGCTCGGCCAGACGAGGGTGGGTCGTGGACAGCGCTGGGAGCAGACACGGGAGTCGGCAGCGGCGGGGCAACAAGACGGGTGACGGTGACTGTGGGACGATTTGACAAGCACAGCTTTGACCAAAGGACGACCAACGAGGGCTCCGTCGGAGCTGAGGACGGAGACGGACGAAGCACAGCGGGGATCGAGCCGTTTGGTGGACTGAACTGACGACCTGCGTACTCGTGTACCGGGGACCGTCAAGGACTCCGTCGTACCCGGGTGTGCTGGAACGGTCCGTGAGCGCTCAAGCGCGTGAAGCAAGGCGTTTCAAGAGCGTTGACTGAACATACCGGGCACTGACCGAGAGAAATATCCTCAGCGAGAACGACAGAGCTCTTTCCACTTCACTTCCCAGGCCATTCGTGGGTTCCCCTCCCTTCTCAGTAAGACCAGCCGCTGCCCCCGGGCATGCCAGCCGGCCAGCAGCTGCTGCTGGTCCTGGTGCTTGCTGCTGCGCTGGCCGGCCGCGGCTGGTGTCAGCAGCTGGTCAGCCCTCCGCCCGACTGTATCGCAGATATGGTCCGACGCCTGGGCTGGCAGAAGATCAACATGCAGTATGAAGCCAGCTACAATGGTGAGGACACCATCTGGCAGCGGGGCCGGCCGGCAGAAGAATTTGGCTAATTCGTTTATATTGTACGGAATGCAGATTAGTTCTTGATCTCACAACGAAAGACCATCTGATCATCTTTGTATAATTTGTATGGGGGCTGGGGCCAATAATGGCCACGTCGTTCCTCTCATTGCATAGGCGTAGGAACTGGGGGGGGGGGGGGGGGGGGGGGGGGGGAGGGCATGACCACCTATTTTCGTTTTTGTTTTGCTAAAGTAATTTCCTTTGCCTAGTAAAAGATTGTGTAGGTGGGGCATTGCAGCACAGATCGACAAGGGGGTAACAATCTCCGATTTCGATGATAGTCCGTTATAGGGGCTATCTGGGGCGCCAAATCGAGACCCAGTCATACGTCAAAATATGATG
>JAXIVJ010005997.1:7500-70069 GCA_036785665.1 Chirona hameri | reverse complement strand
CATCGCCTAAGTGCTCCATAAATCGTGTTCTTAGCATCCGTCTTGTTTTGCCCACATAAGTATCTTTACAGAGTTTACAGGTAATCTGGTACACTACGTTCTTAGTGTGACATTTGCCTTTTACCCCAGCTTCGCAAGTGCTACACGATTTACGGTTTCCCCTTGGGCAGGATGGGGGTTCTAGCGCAGATCGTATGAGTTTCTTGGTAAGTGTCGGGCCACTATTCCATGCCACTCGGATGTTGAGGTCAGATGACTTCGCTGCTGCGTTGATCTTGCGTGTCAGTGTCTCGTCAATGTAAGGAAGTGAAACGAAAGTGGTGTTGTATTTGACGTGAGGTTGTTTTCGCTTATACCTGGCTGCGTTTTGTATGTGCTTAATAAGCTGAGGTGGGTATCCATTAGATATGAACAGATCTGTTATTTTCTTTAAACCCCTGTCCTGTGCCGCTTTGTCAGATCCTAACCGTATAGCTCTCAATGATTGCGAGTGTACTATAGCTCGTTTGGTTTGCATGGGATGGCTAGATGTAAAATGAAGAATGATAGGTGCTGCCATAGGTTTTATATATAGTTCTGTGGTGTAGACTCCAGATGTTTGTACTGTTAAGAGAGTATCTAAGAAAGGGATCTGTTTGTGTGGTGAATGATCTGAGCGTTCTATGCTGAATTTCAATGCTGGATGGAAACCATTTATGAAGTCGAAGTATTCGTCTAAAGTTTTTGAGCCATGAGTCCATATACCAAAGATGTCGTCTATATATCTAAGGTATGTAGTTGGTTGAAGTGTGTTCGTAGTGAGCATAAGAGATTCTACTGTATTCATGAAGAGAATGGCTAGAGGAGGTGCTATGCGGCTACCCATAGCTATGCCTTTTGTTTGTTGATATATATTTTTACCAAAGCGTACGTAATTATTGCTCAGGCAATGTTCTAAGAGTCGTTGGATGTCAGGGATTGTAAGTCCAAGAAGATCTACTTTAGATGAATGTGTTCGGATCATTTTTATCGTCGACTCAATGGCTTCAGCAGTAGGGATGTTGCCGTATAAATTGTTAACGTCCACCGTGAAAGCGATGGCACCTTTTGGGAATCCAGATGGAAATTGTGATTTCAGATGGTTTAAGTAGTCATATGTGTTGGTCAAATGAACAGGGACGAACACCAAGAGTTGGGTAATGATTCGTTCTAGAAGCCATGAGAGTTTGTCGATGGGGTCACCACATGCTGATACGATAGGTCTCATTGGGGCGTTGACTTTATGGGTTTTCGGTAGGCCATATAGTTCAGCAGTGCGAGATTCGGTTGGTTTGATAGCTTGGATTGTTTTATCAGGGAGTTTTCCTTCCAATGTCACTTTTATGAGATCGGAAGTTTCCGCATCAAGTTTTTTGGTTGGGTTTTTAGGCACTGGATGATAGTCCTTTACTATTGCTTCTGTTTTTTGTATATACTCCTTTTTGTCCATTAGCACCAAACCTTTACATTTATCAGACCGTTTAATGATGAGATTGTTGTCTTTTTGTAGCTCAGTGAGTGCTGATAGGTCGTCTTTAGTATGATTGTGGCTTGTTGTTTGTCGATGATGACTGTATAGTCGAATTACTTTCTGTTTTAGTTTTTTGAGAGCGTGTTCTGTGACTGGGTTAGCCTGAGGTGCTTGTTTTGTATCGGTGTCACTGAATCGTGGTCTGAGTGTGATCTTACTATCAGGTTTCTGTTGTGTCTGTTGTTGTGACGTGTTAACCTGGATCTTATTCTTATTTTTCTCTTCGATTTCCTCTTTCCAGCGTATAGCAAATGCCACCCTTTCAAGACCTACTTCAGCGTCTTTCATGGTTTGAGTGTTAATACGTCGTGAGAGAGCGAAGTTTGGTCCTTTCTCTAGTAGGGCAGTAAGCCGAAGGTTGAGAGGCTGGTTGGTGAGGTTCATGAATTTCCTAGGGGTGCTGACTTCATCTAGTGGATTGGGAGCTGTTCCTATTACAGTTTTAGGGTTATGACGGCCTGGGTCATCTACTGCGTCAAACCAATCATCATCAGAGATTACCCATCCCCAAACGGTGTACTCACTTTCATCATCACTAGCATCATACCAACGATCATCATATGTCAGCCACTCATCATCGGAGATCACCCCTCCCCGCACATTACACTCATTCTCATTCTCATCACCACTGGCATCATACCAGCGGTCATCATCTGTCAGACACTCATCATCGGAGATCACCCCTCCCCGCACGTTACACTCACGCTCATCACTACCAGCATCATACCAGCGATCATCATCTGTCAATCCTCTCATCATCGGAGATCACCCCTCCCCGCACGTTACACTTACGCTCATCACTACCAGCATCATACCAGCGAGCATCATCTGTCAGCCATTTCTAGAGCACCCCCTCTAGCCATTCTCTTCATGAATACAGTAGAATCTCTTATGCTCACTACGAACACACTTCAACCAACTACATACCTTAGATATATAGACGACATCTTTGGTATATGGACTCATGGCTCAAAAACTTTAGACGAATACTTCGACTTCATAAATGGTTTCCATCCAGCATTGAAATTCAGCATAGAACGCTCAGATCATTCACCACACAAACAGATCCCTTTCTTACGTGTCTCAGCGGCTCGTGTCCCCAGCTGACGCAGTTAGCGTGTCTCAGCGTCTCGTGTCTCAGCGTCTCGTGTCTCAGCGGCTCGTGTCCCCAGCTGACGCAGTTAGCGTGTCTCAGCGGCTCGTGTCCCCAGCTGACGCAGTTAGCGTGTCTCAGCGTCTCGTGTCTCAGCGTCTCGTGTCTCAGCGGCTCGTATATCCAGCTGACGCAGTTAGCGTGTCTCAGCGTCTCGTGTCTCCAGCTGACGCAGTTAGCGTGTCTCAGCGTCTCGTGTCTCCAGCTGACGCAGTTAGCGTGTCTCAGCGTCTCGTGTCTCCAGCTGACGTAGTTAGCGTGTCTCAGCGTCTCGTGTCTCCAGCTGACGCTGTTAGCGTGTCTCAGCGTCTCGTGTCTCCAGCTGACGCAGTTAGCGTGTCTCAGCGTCTCGTGTCTCCAGCTGACGCAGTTAGCGTGTCTCAGCGTCTCGTGTCTCCAGCTGACGCAGTTAGCGTGTCTCAGCGTCTCGTGTCTCCAGCTGACGCAGTTAGCGTGTCTCAGCGTCTCGTGTCTCCAGCTGACGCAGTTAGCGTGTCTCAGCGTATCGTGTCTCCAGCTGACGCAGTTAGCGTGTCTCAGCGTGGTATGTGAATGGATAATGTCGTAAAACAATGTATCACCTCTCGGCATTGTACCGTTCTTCGGTGTCAGCCTTTTTTTTAGAAGATAACATAAATGGGATGTAGGTACGGCTATATATATATAGGTTGGGTGTGCGTAATTATGACCCATTTTCTCAATTACGCAAAAATGCAGCCATCACGAAAAATCAATAGTTATAACTCCAAAAATGGAGTATATAATTGTACTTTTTGACGTCGATTAAAGGAAATAGTTCACCTTCAACATGGGGGTTTGAACTGAAATAGCAGTTTGGTAGCCCGTGTTGAGAAATCCTTATCTGGAACTTTTCTTGGCTGAAAAGACTCCAGCCGAAGATATTTGACATTTTCTCAATTACGCAAAAATGCAGCCATCACGAAAAATAAATAGTTATAACTCCAAAAATGGAGTATATAATTGTACTTTTTGACGTCGATTAAAGGAAATAGTTCACCTTTAACATGGGGGTTTGAACTGAAATAGCAGTTTGGTAGCCCGTGTTGAGAAATCCTTATCTGGAACTTTTCTTGGCTGAAAAGACTCCAGCCGAAGATATTTGACTTTTTGGCGAAGGAATGCGGCGCATATATGATATACCGTACCGTCTGAACTGTGCCAGCACTGCATGGAGCATGCGCAGACCAATAACGCACACCATAAAATTAATAATTTACAACCTTCTGTCCTGAATTGGCGCGATGCAGGACCATTTTTGAAAAGAAAAAAAGAAACTGTATTAAAAAAATATAATAAAATCGTGTTCTGAAAATTTTCCGAAGGTGAACTATTTCCTTTAACAATTGATCACATTATATGCAGCCAACTGTTTGGCTCCCTAGTCAAAACAGTTTTGTCAAAATATCCATTTTCCCGGTGTGCGTAATGTACGGGCACTTTCCCCTATGTACTAAGTGTAACACTTTTGACAACCGCATGGTAAAAACAAACTTGAATAGACCAACAATTACCGCGTTTACATGAGCCAAAACTTATGGAAAATGTAGCCTAATTCGATGAAACGTTAGTTTCGTCTCATGTCAACGGGTTTCAAGCGTTGCCAAATTTACGGAGATCTTTAGGTAAATTTCAGTTTCCATAATGGGAAATTTACGTTTGGGTCGTCATTTTTACCACTATAAACGAAAGTTTTAGGTCTTCTAGATCTAAAACATGAAATGTTAATATTTGTCGTATTAAAATAATTAATTTTGTGTTAGAAGTGGCATATTTTTTTAGAGAGAAAACGATGTAATGCTTATTGCGAATGCGACCGTATTAATTATATGCGATCCTCTCATCCATATGCGGCCAATTTTACCTTCATCTTCTACTTCACAATGTTTGCCTTTAAAGGAAATAGTACACCTTCAACATGGGGTTTTGAACTGAAATAGCAGTTTTGTAGCCCGTGTTGAGAAATCCTTATCTGCAACTTTTCTTGGCTGAAAAGACTCCAGCCGAAGATATGTGACTTTTTGACGAAGGAATGCGGTGCATATATGATGTACCGTACCGTCTGAAAGTGCCAGCACTGCCAGGGAGCATGCGCAGACCAATAACGCACACCATAAAATTGATAATTTACGACCTTCTGTCCTGAATTGGCGCGATGTAGGACCATTTTTGAAAAGAAAAAAAGAAACTGTATTACAAAATATAATAAAATCGTGTTCTGAAAAATGTTCCGAAGGTGAACTATTTCCTTTAACAACAGCCATTCTACCAATAAATACAAGCTGCGCCACAAATGTCTCCAACACGACGGCGGACGGCGTCCCCACAGACTTTTGTATTTGTAAATTTGACAGCACTCGCGGAACGGAATTTCCCCTATTAGCTCATGTGAACGGGGGGTGAATAAATGGAAATTTACGAAACGGAAACTTACGGTAAAGGAAATAGTTCACCTTGGAATTTTTACCAAACACGATTTTATGATATTTTCTAATACAATTTATTTTTATATTGTCAAAAATGGCCTTATATCGCGCCGATTCAGGACAGAAGGCCGTACATTTGTATTGTTTATCAAAACTATATGCATACTCTCGAAGTCAGAGTCCTGACGTCACGCGAATATAAACAATGGTTCAGCCAATCAGATTCGAAAGTAGTCGCGTAAAGATAGACTCGCATTGGAGATGTGCCAACCGGCGGCCGGCGATCGCTTGCTAGCACCAGCTACAAGCTGATTGGCTGATGGTATAGCCTCTGCCCGGGCTAAAACCAGTACAACACTCTTTCGCCAGCACCGCATTCCTTCGCCAAAAACTCAAATATATTCGGCTGGAGAGTCTTTTCAGTCAAGAAAACTTGCAGATAGGGGTTTCCCAACACGGGCTACAAAACTGCTATCTCAGTTTAAAACTAATGTTGAAGGTGAACTATTTCCTTTAATCTCATGGAGGCCCATGTAAACTGAGTAACAGACTCATTTCTACCCAAGGTATTGATAGACCTTCGCAGGCCTGTCATGTGCGTCGCCGCCAGTCGGTAGCCACTGGAAGAGGAATACAGCCTCTATCGTCCATACCGGAGATGGAGTGTTAGGTGTCGTCCTGCTGTTACTCTGCTGTCTCACAGCCGCTTACCTGTCGAGGGGCCCTGCCTGTCTGAAACGCCAGCTGGTATTGCTGTAGCCACTAAGACTGCTAGAGCCTCCTACAGCGCACGCGAAGCCAGACGCGAAGCCAGAAGCTCGCCACAGTTGGCGGGCTGCACACGGCAAAACGGCGTGCAGCAGAGACGTTAGCTACTGCATAGTCCAGACGATAGCTACTGCAGAGTCCAGAATAGTGGTGCCAATCGGTACAATCATTGTCGGAATTCCGAATTTGTCCGAAGACCGATTCGGTTTTCGGACGGACATAAGCATATTTCTCTGGACATTTTCGGACATCCAATGCCCAAGGATGGCTTGTCGCGAAACTCACTTGTTACCTTTTTATTAAAAAAAAAGAAAATGTACCACATGTAATTCATTTTCATACTAAACATTTTTTCTGCTTTCGGACAAATTTCGGACAAACAATGATTTTCGGACAGTTTCGGACGGAAAGCAGACCATGGTCCTGGACATCGGTCGGACATTGGACAAATATTTTATAAAACTGGCACCACTAGTCCAGACTTTAGCTACTGCAGAGTCCAGACGATAGCTACTGCAGAGTCCAGACGGCGTGCAGCAGCGACATTAGCTACTGCAGAGTCCAGACGGCGTGCAGCAGAGACGTTAGCTACTGCAGAGTCCAGACGTTAGCTACTGCAGAGTCCAGACGGCGTGCAGCAGAGACGTTAGCAGAGTCCAGCCGGTTACTGACATGCAGTCTCACGCCTCATCTCACGCCGTGTTAGTTCACATCCGACCGGCACGCTCTCTGATTAAACACGCCGTGGACGGCATAGGTGGGTTTATTGAACACTCCGCATACACACACAAACAGCATGGGTACAGCACACACACACACACACCTGTGGGTGTGGGTGGATGTAGTATTTGACTGACATAGGGAACATGCATATACATATAAGTCGGAACCTTTCTCTGAACCGACAGATTGGCGCTCGCTTTGGCACAAACATTTGACAAATATTGCGCGCGGACTACTGAGTCCAATAAATTATACTGGCACCAACCGGCCACATACCGACATGCATACATTTACCGACCACAGCAGGCGAATCAGTATGCATAAACTGCTAGTGGAGCAGCACCCACTACCACCGGTGACAGGGCTGATTCTCCCGGGGACAGCGGCCTACGGCTCCACGCTGATTGAATCCTCTACGTGGACTGGAGTACGACACGCTCTAGCGTAAGTGGTACACTCACTTCTTCCCACGACACTGCCGATAACTAACTACGCAGCACTCAGCCATCCAACATTTGGCGTCAATTTGGCCAGGACGACGACGGTAGCCAGAGACGACGTGACAAAACTCCATAGCTAGGTGACGGCCGTCGTCAAAAGGCTGCATTGATGAGACGCTGACTACAAATGCCCGTCAAAGGATGACTTCTTGTCGCGTACAGAGCCTTCACCGGCTGTCGTCCCCTGTCTCTGTTGTTATTTTGGCACAAGTCTCGGCCTGAGAGCCTTCACCGGCTGTCGTCCCCTGTCTCTGTTGTTAGTTTGGCAGCAGTCTCGGCCTGGGCGCCTTCACCGGCTGTCGTCCCCTGTCTCTGTTGTTAGTTTGGCAGCAGTCTCGGCCTGGGCGCCTTCACCGGCTGTCGTCCCCTGGCTCTGTTGTTAGTTTGGCAGCAGTCTCGACCTTAGAACCTTCACCGGCTGTCGTCCCCTGTCGCTGTTGTTAGTTTGGCACAAGTCTCGGCCTGGGCGCCTTCGCCGGCTGTCGTCCCCTGTCTCTGTTGTTAGTTTGGCAGCAGTCTCGGCCTGGGCGCCGTTTCCGTAGATCGGCGTTCTGGAGCGAGCCTGGCCCCTTCGCGGCCAGTGTCGGCCGCCGGCTGAGCCATCACGGCAGCCGAGCTCCCGGCCTTCCGCCAGGTCGGGCGGGCGGCAGCGTCGGGGGCGGAGTTAGTGAGGGAGCACGCGGCAGGCGGCAGGCACAGGCGGAGGCAGGCGGAGGCAGGCGGCCGACAGCGGCTCGAGAGAGGACAGAGCAGCGAGAGCGGACACAGAGAGAGAGCGGAGCAGCTACACGTCGCGCACGTCGCGTCTCACCCCGCCGCCGAGAAGGCTGCCAAGGAACGAGGGCGCCGGCTGGAGCGCTTCCACCTGCTGTTTGGTCTGCAGCAGCGCCTCCTGCAGCGAGCTGATGGTGGTCCACTGCCGGCCGATCTGACGACAGACAAACCGCCCGCTGACGACCCAGCGACAGACAAACCGCCCACTGACGACCCAGCGACAGACAAACCGCCCGCTGACGACCCAGCGACAGACAAACCGCCCGCTGACGACCCCGCGACAGACAACCCGGCCAGGGCAACTGACATACATACTAAACACATCAACAACAGACCAGCCAGGTACACTGACAACCATACTAAACACAGCAACAGACCAGCCAGGTCCACTGGCAACCATACTAAACACAGCAACAATATACTAGCCAGGGCCACTGACAACCATACTAAACACAGCAACAGACCAGCCAGGTACACTGGCAACCATACTAAACACAGCAACAACAGACCAGCCAGGTCCACTGGCAACCATACTAAACACAGCAACAACATACCAGCCAGGTACACTGACAACCATACTAAACACAGCAACAACAGACCAGCCAGGTCCACTGACAACCATACTAAACACAGCAACAATATACTAGCCAGGGCCACTGACAACCATAATAAACACAGCAACAACAGACCAGCCAGGTACACTGGCAACCATACTAAACACAGCAACAGACCAGCCAGGTCCACTGGCAACCATACTAAACACAGCAACAATATACTAGCCAGGGCCACTGACAACCATACTAAACACAGCAACAGACCAGCCAGGTACACTGGCAACCATACTAAACACAGCAACAACAGACCAGCCAGGTACACTGACAACCATACTAAACACAGCAACAACAGACCAGCCAGGTCCACTGGCAACCATACTAAACACAGCAACAATATACCAGCCAGGGCCACTGAAAACCATACTAAACACAGCAACAACAGACCAGCCAGGGCCACTGACAACCATACTAAACACAGCAACTACAGACCAGCCAGGTCCACTGACAACCATACTAAACACAGCAACAATATACCAGCCAGGTACACTGGCAACCATACTAAACACAGCAACTACAGACCAGCCAGGTCCACTGACAACCATACTAAACACAGCAACAATATACTAGCCAGGCGCACTGACAACTATACTAAACACAGCAACAATATACTAGCCAGGTCCACTGACAACCATACTAAACACAGCAACAACAGACCAGCCAGGTCCACTGGCAACCATACTAAACACAGCAACAACAGACCAGCCAGGTCCACTGACAACCATACTAAACACAGCAACAACAGACCAGCCAGGTCCACTGCCAACCATACTAAACACAGCAACAGACCAGCCAGGTCCACTGCCAACCATACTAAACACAGCAACAATATACCAGCCAGGTCCACTGGCAACCATACTAAACACAGCAACAACAGACCAGCCAGGTCCACTGGCAACCATACTAAACACAGCAACAACAGACCAGCCAGGTCCACTGACAACCATACTAAACACAGCAACACTATACCAGCCAGGTCCACTGACAACCATACTAAACACAGTAACAACAGACCAGCCAGGTACACTGACAACCATACTAAACACAGCAACAATATACCAGCCAGGTACACTGACAACCATACTAAACACAGCAACTACAGACCAGCCAGGTCCACTGACAACCATACTAAACACAGCAACAGACCAGCCAGGTCCACTGCCAACCATACTAAACACAGCAACAATATACCAGCCAGGTCCACTGACAACCATACTAAACACAACAACAACAGACCAGCCAGGTCCACTGACAACCATACTAAACACAGCAACAACGGACCAGCCAGGTACACTGGCAACCATACTAAACACAGCAACAACAGACCGGCCAGGTCCACTGACAACCATACTGAACACAGCAACAACAGACCAGCCAGGTACACTGACAACCATACTAAACACAGCAACAACAGACCAGCCAGGTCCACTGGCAACCATACTAAACACAGCAACAATATACCAGCCAGGTCCACTGACACTCATACTAAACACAGCAACAACAGACCAGCCAGGTCCACTGACAACCATACTAAACACAGTAACAGCAGACCAGCCAGGTACACTGACAACCATACTAAACACAGCAACAGACCAGCCAGGTCCACTGACAACCATACTAAACACAGCAACAACAGACCAGCCAGGTCCACTGACAACCATACTAAACACAGCAACAATAGTCCAGCCAGGTACACTGACAACCATACTAAACACAGCAACAACAGACCAGCCAGGTCCACTGACAACCATACTAAACAGCAACAATATACCAGCCAGGTCCACTGACAACCATACTAAACACAGCAACAACAGACCAGCCAGGTCCACTGACAACCATACTAAACACAGCAACAACAGACCAGCCAGGTCCACTGGCAACCATACTAAACACAGCAACAACAGACCAGCCAGGTCCACTGACAACCATACTAAACACAGCAACAATAGTCCAGCCAGGTCCACTGACAACCATACTAAACACAGCAACAACAGACCAGCCAGGTCCACTGACAACCATACTAAACACAGCAACAATAGTCCAGCCAGGTACACTGACAACCATACTAAACACAGCAACAACAGACCAGCCAGGTCCACTGACAACCATACTAAACACAGCAACAACAGACCAGCCAGGTCCACTGACAACCATACTAAACACAGCAGCAACAGACCAGCCAGGTCCACTGACAACCATACTAAACACAGCAACAATATACTAGCCAGGTCCACTGGCAACCATACTAAACACAGCAACAACAGACCAGCCAGGTCCACTGACAACCATACTAAACACAGCAACAATATACCAGCCAGGTCCACTGACAACCATACTAAACACAGCAACTACAGACCAGCCAGGTCCACTGACAACCATACTAAACACAGCAACAACAGACCAGCCAGGTCCACTGGCAACCATACTAAACACAGCAACAACAGCCCAGCCAGGTCCACTGACAACCATACTAAACACAGCAACAGACCAGCCGGGTCCACTGACAACCATACTAAACACAGCAACAACAGACCAGCCAGGTACACTGGCAACCATACTAAACACAGCAACAGACCAGCCAGGTCCACTGGCAACCATACTAAACACAGCAACTACAGACCAGCCAGGTCCACTGACAACCATACTAAACACAGCAACTACAGACCAGCCAGGTCCACTGACAACCATACTAAACACAGCAACTACAGACCAGCCAGGTCCACTGACAACCATACTAAACACAACAACAATATACCAGCCAGGTCCACTGACAACCATACTAAACACAACAACAGACCAGCCAGGTCCACTGACAACCATACTAAACACAGCAACAGACCAGCCAGGTCCACTGACAACCATACTAAACACAGCAACAACAGACCAGCCAGGTCCACTGACAACCATACTAAACACAGCAACAACAGACCAGCCAGGTCCACTGGCAACCATACTAAACACAGCAACAATATACCAGCCAGGTACACTGACAACCATACTAAACACAGCAACAACAGACCAGCCAGGTCCACTGACAACCATACTAAACACAGCAAAAGACCAGCCAGGTCCACTGGCAACCATACTAAACACAGCAACAATATACCAGCCAGGTACACTGACAACTATACTAAACACAGCAACAACAGACCAGCCAGGTCCACTGACAACCATACTAAACACAGCAACTACAGACCAGGCAGGTCCACTGGCAACCATACTAAACACAGCAACAATATACCAGCCAGGTCCACTGACAACCATACTAAACACAGCAACAATAGTCCAGCCAGGTCCACTGACAACCATACTAAATACAGCAACAACAGCCCAGTCAGGTCCACTGACAACCATACTAAACACAGCAACAATATACTAGCCAGGCGCACTGACAACTATACTAAACACAGCAACAATATACTAGCCAGGTCCACTGACAACCATACTAAACACAGCAACAATATACCAGCCAGGTCCACTGACACTCATACTAAACACAGCAACAGACCAGCCAGGTCCACTGCCAACCATACTAAACACAGCAACAATAGACCAGCCAGGTCCACTGACAACCATACTAAACACAGCAACTACAGACCAGCCAGGTCCACTGACAACCATACTAAACACAGCAACAATATACCAGCCAGGTCCACTGACAACCATACTAAACACAGCAACAATAGTCCAGCCAGGTACACTGACAACCATACTAAACACAGCAACTACAGACCAGCCAGGTCCACTGACAACCATACTAAACACAGCAACAATATACCAGCCAGGTCCACTGACAACCATACTAAACACAGCAACAATAGTCCAGCCAGGTACACTGACAACCATACTAAACACAGCAACAACAGACCAGCCAGGTACACTGACAACCATACTAAACACAGCAACAACAGACCAGCCAGGTACACTGACAACCATACTAAACACAGCAACAACAGACCGGCCAGGTACACTGACAACCATACTAAACACAGCAACAACAGACCAGAGGTCCACTGACAACAAATACTAAACACAGCAACAACAGACCAGCCAGGTCCACTGACAACCATACTAAACACAGCAACAACAGACCAGCCAGGTCCACTGACAACCATGTACCTGATATCTCGCAACAACATACGATCAGACTACAAATATCGCGATTCGCTGACATGTCTCCAAACTTAAGTACGAGTTCTCCAACCCTGCAGTCTGGAGCAGTGTCCTTATTGCACTGCATTTGATCGCTGTAGCGGACGGCTCTGACTGCCCGACCCCTCACCTCCACGTCCTTCTGGACACATTTGACGGTGAGCTCTTTGTTGCTGGTCTCGGCCGCCAGGAGTCGCTCCTGTAGGTCGGTGATCTGCGCCATCTGCTGGTCCGCCTCCGATTCGAGACGGCGCGACACGGCGGCGGCCTCTTCTGCGCGCTGCTGCAACTCTGACACCTGAAGAATCAACACACACACACATACACAACTCTCAACGACCAACGCGGAGACCATGGAGATTTCGCAGGCAAGACCATCCACTGACAGCTGTCTCGAAATGGAAACCGTGCCGGTTTCTCAGGGAAGAGCATTTAGCAAAAGTTATCAAAAGTGTTTCTGAGTGCTGTAACAGCACTGCTGTTGCAGCTGTATTCATATTTAAAAGAATGCGTAACCACCCTGAAAGTCGAGGTCATGCGGTACCTGTGTCCCAGTTCGTGGCTTGCTACATGATGTTCAAGAGTGACAACTGACAAGTTTCTTCCTTGAAGTTCAGCTTCCCACATAAAACAGACACATGGTAACCACATGGTATTGGTAACCATGTGGGCTAGCCCACCTTTCCCACATGGTGCCCACATGGTTTTGGATGACTTAGCTGCTGACTCGTTTTTGCATGGTTACCATATGGGCTAGCACAATTCCTTCTTACCTCCTTAAACCCATATAGTCCCTACATTGGTATACTCAAGTCATTCCCATGTCCACGTGCGCCCACCTAAGCCCATGTGCACATGGGACCCATACCGATCCCGTGTGCATTCCCATGCCCATGTGAGCCCACGTAGCCCATCGTAAACTCATGAGGACGTGGTAATCACATGGCTGTGTTATGTGGGTCTATTGGATTTGCCTGCTGGCTGTTGATTCAAAGGGTAGCATGCAGGGGAGGATCTAGCCGTGTTTTTTTTTGGGGGGGGGGGGCAAATCCTATGGCGTATTTCTAAAAAGTTGTTGAGAGGGGTAGCGGGCCGTCAGCCGCGAGAAGTTGTTAGGGGGGGGGGGGGTAGAGCGCATCGTCAACCCGTCAGCGACTGTACGTCCGGCCGTTTTGGGGCAGGGTTGGCACTACTCATTACCCACTACCCGTTTTTTTTTGTGGGCAATTCAATGAAGAAAAAAACATCCTGGGTTTTTCAGCAAAGTGTAGTACTGTATATTTTGAACAATAAATCTGAAGACGTAAAGGTTATAAAACGCATCAGCTGTGAGCTGTGTGGCCAAACTTACTTGTTATCATGGCAATGCTGCATTTTCCCTTGTTTTAACAATCAGATTCCCATATATTATCTTCTAGGGACAATGCCATTACCCCAGAACTCCCTTCTCGGCTCCACTGTCACTGGATATTTCTTAACAATGCATGCGTTCAGTCTAATATGCTTCATTTTGAACGTTTCGTGACGATCAGTAACGATTTTGGGGTGAGTGGGCAATTGTGTACACATTTGCAGGCTCATCAGTCAGTATCTACAAGAAAATACGCCTGTGAAAAACATGGCTAACATCGGGTCCAGCCGCTTATATACGGTAGATTTTCCCCCTTAGTTGACCGAAGTCCTCGCGTGTGCATCGCGTCCCTCAGTGACGATAATAATTGTTACCAATAGTTTTGATTGCTTTGATTGAGTAGTTTTAGCGCCATGCATTATTCGGAATGATTAACAAATCGCACCTCCCGACCGAAATGGTGGTCTATCAGCATGACCAAAGTAAAGCTCCGATTTTTTTCCTCTCACCATATTAATCAGCAGCTTAAAGATAAATATTCACCTTTTTCCACAAATATTGAGTTATTACTTGAAATTGACAGACGAGGTCAAAATATATTGTAAATTGACCACATTTTGCATATAACAATTCCTACCGAGAGATAGTTAAAGTCAAAGTTGATCCACGCTTTTAACGACCGGACTCGCAAGTACTCAGTAACGAATTTCGGTCCCCATCGAATTCCTGGATAATCGAATTCCATCGAATTCCGGGATTCCGATTTCCAAATATGCTCCAAATATGAATTATTATTTTTTCGATTTTTTTTTTTGGGGGGGACGTTAAAAATATGCTCCTAAAAATATAGTGGGTTAAATCCGGTGAGTTTTTGGTGGAGGTACCTGCCTTATGCCCCCTGATCAAAAATTGACCCCTCCTGGAGTGAATCCTGGGTACGCCACTGTCAGGACCTAGGATCTTTGTGGATCCCTCGGCGTAAAATAAATGTAGATCTGGGATCTTCATAGATCCCACGTCTTAAACAGGATCTTTGTGGATCCTTCGGCTTAAAATGCAGGTATATATTGGGCCTTTGGGAGTCTTTCAGCTTCCTGGTTATCTGGGATCTCAGTGGATCTCTAATTTAAACGAGGCTCAGATCTTGAAACATCTTGAAAGATGCAGGGACTGACATAACATGTGTGGTCTCTATGTTGCGTGTGTAGTATGTACCTACTATGTAGATAATTAGTACATGCAAATTACCTTGTACCTATTAGCAAACAGAGATTGTAATGAATTATCCCATATGATACAATTAGCAAGAAGTAGGTACCTTATTAAGATACATACTTCTTCGTTATTTAAGACTTGTGTCTGGATCTCGAAGTTGGATCTAGGATCCCAGTAGATCCCTCGGCATAAAATGCATGCAAATCTTGGATCCCAGTGTATCCCTCTGCGTAAAATGCATGAAAGTCCTCCTGGATCCCTCGGCGTAAAATGCTTCAGGATCTGTGATCTTTGTGGATCCCTCATCTCAAAATATGTCAGCATCTGGAATCTGTGTGGGTCCCTCAGCTTATTGTGCGCCTCGATCTGGTGTCCCATGTGGATCCCGGGACACAGATATCCGGATCTCGGCTGAATACCGGGATCCAGGCACATATCTGGTAAACCCCTTAGATACAAATCAATATCGGGGATAGGTGACGCACTCATGGAATAGTTTACCAGTTTTTCAGTAATGTGGATAAGGTCACCGATTGTCTGTCTGTCTGGCCAGTTGTCACCTGACCTTGTCTTGTCAGTATCTGGTTCCGATGACCCGCCTGTCTGGTCAGTATCTGGTTCTCCCGGCCCACCTGTCTGGCCAGTATCTGGTTCTGTTGTCTGAGTGCGGCCCGCTCCCCCTCGGCGCCGGCCAGCCGCTCCGTGGTGGCGCTCAGCTCGTGCCGCGCCGCCTCCAGCTTGCTCTCCAGCCGTGCCAGCGTCTCGTCCTTCAGCGCCACCTCGTTGCGCGCGCTGGCCAGATGGCCCTGCAGGGCGGCGATCAGCAGGTCCCGCTCCTCCAGCTGCCGGCAGACGAGGGAACACGTCACACGTCACACGTCACACGTCACACGGCGACATTGAAACCACTGCACTGCGGTGTGCAATGCTGTGTTGTGAGCGTGCAGTGTGAGACGATCTGATCACCTCACTGGCCGACACTCACGCCCTTTGCTCTGAGCATTGTGAACCGTTCACCCCGATCCCTCCACCGAGCGGATCTGCTGGACGCTGGCGTGTATGCAACCGGCGACATATAATATGATCTGGTTAGGCGACTTCACATGACTCTGGAGACTCGTCCCAGGCGTTTGACTGCGTTAAGCAATGCCACCTTCCGGAGAGGCTCCGGGCGGTATGGGGTGACCCGGCATTGTACCGGGCGGTATGGGGTGACCTGGCATTGTCCAGGGCGGTATGGGGTGACCCGGCATTGTTCCGGACGGTATGGGGTTGGATGACCCGGCATTGTCCCGGGTGGTATGGGGTGACCCGGCATTGTTCCGGGCGGTATGGGGTTGGTTGACCCGGCATTGTCCCGGGCGGTATGGGGTGACCCGGCATTGTCCCGGGCGGTATGGAGGTGACCCGGCATTGTCCCGGGCGGTATGGAGGTGACCCGGCATTGTCCCGGGCGGTATGGAGGCGACCCGGCATTGTCCCGGGCGGTATGGGGTTGACCTGGCATTGTCCCGGGCGGTATGGGGTTGACCTGGCATTGTCCCGGGCGGTATGGGGGTTGACCCGGCATTGTCCCGGGCGGTATGGGGGTGATCTGGCATTGTCCCGGGCGGTATGGGGTGACCTGACATTGTCCCAGGCGGTATGGAGGTGACCCGGCATTGTCCCGGGCGGTATGGGGTGACCTGGCATTGTCCCGGGCTTGGCTCCGGAAAGGGGCGCACACTGCGGATTGTGAAAGGCGGATAAAGTGTTCTGCGTCACTCACGCATGAGTCATACATGACCTATAACGGGACCTATGTCTCTCGTGTTCACCAACGACACTGGTGGGTTCGATATACTGGTGGGTTGGTTAGTTGGATGAATACTGACCTGGTTCTCGAGCCGCTGAGCCTCGCTCTGATTGGTCGGATGGCGGCGGACAACGGGCCGCATCAGCTGCGCCGGCCGGCCATTTGACAGCTGCGGTGGCTTGGTGACGTCCTGCTCGGAAATGACGTCAGACTCGCTGATGGATGAATCGTCAGATGTTGGCGCAGTCTCCTCTTTCTCCTCCACCTGCTGCTCCATGACCTCCATCAGGGTGACCTTGACCTTGGCCAGTTCGGACAGCGCCTCGTTACGCTGGTCCACCAGTTCTCGGCAGTGCTTCTGAAGCCGGTGCACCTCAGCCGGTGGCTCGAGCTGCCGGACAGAGCCAGAGGTCACGTTTCAAGGACACCAACCAAACCCCAGTTCACACGGAAAGTCGAAAATGTCTCCGACAGCTCATCAGCTGCAGTAAAATGTCACTGCATGTATGTACTACAGTCGGTCTACTAAAGATCTTCCCATTTGAAATAATACGCGGTTCTTCCTTTACACGGCACGACTCGTTCCGGCTTCTAGTACTCCGGTAAGCCAATTTTAATTAATTAAGGAGCTTCAATGAAGATGTGAAAGATTGTCAAATCAATTTTCGAGCATAGAGTACAGCATGGCTATCTCAACTCAAACCCCCATTGACAAGGTGAACAGTTTCCTTTAATCTGATGGGACTCAGTTCACTATGGCATATCTCCCGCTGGGTTGTGTGGGACCCTGGGTACCCCGAGCACCCCGTGAACGTGGCTCTGTCCCGCTACTGAGTACTGACCTGGCGCCTGCCGGTGCCGGCGGCGGTACCGGCACCGGTACCGGTACCCAGGGCGGATTTCAGCCGCTCCAGCTCCGAACGGAGACCGGCCACCTCCGACTGACTCTCCTCCAGTTCACTGCAAACATGGAGAGGAGCGTTAGTCGCCCCGCAGTTCACTGCAAACATGGAGAGGCGCATCAGTCGCCCGCAGTTCACTGCAAACATGGAGAGGAGCATCCGTCGCTCCGAAGTTTACTACAAACATTGAGAAGGGCGCCCCGCAGTTCACTGCAAACATGGAGAGGAGCATCAGTCGCTCCGAAGTTTACTACAAACATTGAGAAGGGCGCCCCGCAGTTCACTGCAAACATGGAGAGGAGCATCAGTCGCTCCGAAGTTTACTACAAACATTGAGAAGGGCGCCCCGCAGTTCACTGCAAACATGGAGAGGAGCATCAGTCGCTCCGAAGTTTACTACAAACATTGAGAAGGGCGCCCCGCAGTTCACTGCAAACATGGAGAGGAGCATCAGTCGCTCCGAAGTTTACTACAAACATTGAGAAGGGCGCCCCGCAGTTCACTGCAAACATGGAGAGGAGCATCAGTCGCTCCGAAGTTTACTACAAACATGGAGAAGGGCGCCCCGCAGTTCACTGCAAACATGGAGAGGAGCATCAGTCGCTCCGAAGTTTACTACAAACATGGAGAAGGGCGCCCCGCAGTTCACTGCAAACATGGAGAAGAGCATCAGTCGCTCCGAAGTTTACTACAAACATGGAGAAGGGCGCCCCGCAGTTCACTGCAAACATGGAGAGGAGCATCAGTCGCCCCGCAGTTCACTGCAAACATGGAGAGGAGCATCAGTCGCCCAAAGTTTACTACAAACATGCAGAGAGGAGCATCAGTCGCGCCACAGTTCACTACAAACACGGAGAAGGGCGTCCCGCGTTCACTGCAAACATGGAGAGGAGCATCCAGAGGTGAAAAAATGTTCCGACGCGCCAACGCACGTCGGTGTCAGTTGAGTGTGTACCGCCGTACCGTGAGTTAGCAAAATGTTGCTGAAGATAACTACGCATCTCAAACTAAAGATATGAATTCAGGGCGCAAAAACATGACAGGATCTCAGCCATCTTCAATTTGGATCAGCATTAGAATATCAGCGTAAAACATCATGCATACACTGTCAAAAATAGTGTGTTTTGATTTAGTGGCAGCGTTACCCAAGCCAAGATTTACAGCTGAAGAAAAAAACGGCGACATCGCGGCTGCCCCATGACTAGCCTCATCCGCGTCGCTGTCATGTCGGTGAGTCAGGGGAGACAGCGACAATTATGGCGCTGTTTGTGCCAGTAACGACGCGATTCAAGTACGTTTGCAGGTGTTGACCCAGGGGGTGTCATCCCGGGATTATCCATGTATCGGTTGCCGAGCGACTCATCATTAGCGACGACGTCACTGGTGTTCTGATCCAGTCGTGGCCAGCCCCGTCGCCGCAGCTGCGCTTTCGAGCGTTTTGCGGTCTTTTGACGGGTGTTGACGAGAGCGGCAATTTGAAGTCGTCGCCGTTAGATAAGTAAGTTATGTTGCAAGTCTATATCTTGATTTTGTTTGTGTTTTAAGCATATCTTGAACATTAAGCCAAAACAATGCCATTTGCAAGATTTCCAGGTACAACGTATGGCCGTCTCACCCCTCAGCCATACTAGAGTAGCGTATGGCCGTCTCGCCACTCAGCCAGACCGGGGCAGCGTATGTCTGTCTCGCCCCTCAGCCAGACCAGGGCAGCGTATGGCCGTCTCCTCTCTCAGCCACCGCTACTTGAAGAACTGCAACTATCTATTAAACTGCTAGCATATTGTTAGCGCCGGCCAATAGCAATTCAACAAAACAGCTCGTGTACGCTTATAGCAGCAGCCGAACAGAAACTGGACGGCCATCATGTTTTTCGATGATGGCCGTTTCGATGTTGGCTGATGACCATTTTTTTAAGAAGATATCAATTAAGAGCTACGAAACTTGCACATAATAAAGTGCACAGCGGCAAGAACGTGCTGTGCAAAACTTGTCTTTCTATCTTGCATGATGTAACCGTAATTGTATTGTCTTATGTGCGCCGTTTTACATAAATCACCATAGTGGCGATCGTTTTATAGATATCAAACACAAAATACGCAAAAAAACAATATAGGTGAAAATTCAACTAAAGGGGCTCCAGATGTGAATTTCATCATATACAACAATCAAACCAATAGCTACTTACCGTATGCAAAATATTTGTGACATTCCAAAACAGTATGCACGCTCCCTTTAATTGCTGTAAATATTAGGTCAAGTTTGATTATGTATCGTATGATTGGTTATTAGTTATGGTTATGGCTATGATTGGTTATGTATGATTATGTACATTTACAGCAATTGAAAGGTAATAACAAAACTGTTTTGTGGTCTCCAACATATGAGAAAGATTGATGGTTGTTAGAAAGAGTTCAAAAAAGAGCAACAAAAATGGTTAATTGTCCTGGTAGTTTACCTTATGAAGATATATTAAAGAAATTGGGTATGTTTTCACTTAGATATAGAAGGCTAAGAGAAGATCTAAGTGAAGTCTTCAAATTTGTAAATGGTCAGCATTCTGGATATTAAAAGGGAATGTTTGAGTTCAATAGGGAAAATCGAGGTAGAGGTCATCAGCATAAATTCATTATGAAGCAAAGTAGGACTAGGCTATGCCAGTCATTTTTCAGTAGAAGGGTTGTAGGACATTGGAATATGCTACCAGGGGATGTCGCTGATGCAGTGACACTTGCTTCCTTCAAAATTATATTAGATAAATACTTTACAGAGAAGGGATTAGTTCAAAAATACTCATGGGATTAGCCTTCTTTTATGCAGGTAGAGTAAGGTGATTTGAAGGGGCGAGACTGGTGGGAGGGGGGGGGGGGGGGTGCAACCTTGGATGGGTCCAAGAGACTCGTTGTTGCACTTTTCTTTTATGTCTCTTTATGTATCGTTTTTGTGACGTCAGAGCTTTGGTATTACTGGTACACTTTTCTGTCTGTCATAAATGAAAAAAATATTCACATTAAATGACAAATATTGCCTAGGACCTGTCTATACTCTTCTTCTATAGGGGCCTCAAGAACTTTACAATGTCTTTAATCTTGCATCAGCTACAGAGTAGCTTATCAGAGTTTCTGCAACTTTATTTTTTCATGTATGATCAATATTTCACAAGAGTATAAATATAAATATTGCTTCAACGAGCGATATTGCATTAGTGTTGCTGGAGAACCATTTTCCAACTTTCGATTTGGTCGGAGAACCATTGTCTATTTTTACCACCCCTGGTAAATGCCATCACTGTAATTCTGAGATAAAACCAGTCTCGAAACATGCCTTTTGTATTTATATTTATAAAGTTCAAATTTTGACCTTATGTGACCTGACCTTAATCTGAGCTGAGCTTGACACTAACTTCTCCTAAATGAGGTCGGATGGTAAACTGACTATCACTATCGAATTAGACGTGTACAATAGCCCATAAAACATGTGTCTCATGACTTTCGTAGATTTTCTGCGCATAGTGACCTTTTGTGACCTGACCTTGACCTTGACCGTTGTCAAGAATCTCACTTTAGCTCATGCGGGATGTGTATTATACCTTTGGGAGCATTTTGGGTGATCATGGTCGCAATCAAAGGCTTTGGATGGAAAGTATGGCCCATAAACTCAAATGCCTCGATGTTGGCCTTTGACCCGACTTTGACCTAATATGTGACCTCAATTCTACAAGTTCGAGTATGCTTTAGATGCCAGTCACTGAGAGCTTTCGAATGCCGTCTTGCGCGTCTCGCTGCGATCATTGGTTCCGGAGATAACGAGGGGGCAATATTTGCCTCCCCCCGGTCAATGCCGGGCTAAACCCAGATAAAAGAAAGTGCATATGTTGAGCTCCCTGATTCATCAGCTATCGATTGATATGCTTCATGTTCAAACCGATGCCGTAAATTGAAGCAGAAACGCCGTGTCGCGCTAAAAGGTCGTTCTCGCCCACTGTGCGATGGTGGCATGAGAGGTCCGTTTGCCAGTTTGAGAGGACCCTCAATCGGCCTAAGATGTCGCTGTTTCGGCTTAAGAGAAACCTTAGTCGATAAGAGAGAACCATTCGCTCCTTTGAGAGAATACTCAGTCGACGTGAGAGGGCTATTGTCCGGTATGAGAGGGCCCTTGGCCTAAAAGGGCTCTATCCCGGCCTGAAAGGGCCCTTACCAGGCCTAAAAGGGCTCTATCTGAAAGAGCGCAGGGCTGCAGAATCGGAGTCGGAATAGTAATGTCAGCCGGAGTCGGAGTCAGATACAATTACATTTTGCCACTCTGACTCCGGCTGGCAGGTGAGGATAGTTCATGTGAAACGTGTTTTCAGATGCTTTTCTAATCGGCCACTGATGGCGGATGACTAGAAACAGTTTTTACGGCTTCTAATTGTGTTGCTGTCCTTTGTAAGCCCGAAAGATAATGTTATATAAATTATAATACATGTTTATCAATTTCAGATAACTAGTAAAATGCAATGGACTGAAAGCTTGAAACGGAAACAAATGTCAGTAATTTCTTCTTGTACCTGCCTGCTGACAAAAGTAAATAACCCCTGATAACTGTCGCTATAATAATAGGTACCTAAAAATTAAATAGGTACAATATCAAACTTACAACTGTTCCAAACATTGCGTTGGGAATTGGGATGACTGGATCCGCGAACGGTTTGCCTCCCCCCCCCCCCCCCCCCTCCCCCTGTACCCAAATACCTTCCGCCGCCACTGATTGCACACATTTAATCACATTTAAGCGCAGGATCGAAGCCGTGAGCGTCTGCTCTGAAATAATCACAGTGTAACAACGACATGCGATCAACACTTTTCCTTACTAGAATATTGTAAAATATAGTAAGTCGCAATACATACCACTTCCTGATATCGAGTATTTCCTGAAGATCTTCTCTGTCTCGCAGCGCTGCCCTGAGGTCGGCCTTCAGTCTCTGCACGTGACCGGTGACGTCACCACCACCCGTCTGTAACAGCACACCGGTGACGTCACCACCACCTGTCTGTAACAGTACAACTGTGACGTCACCACCACCTGTCTGTAACAGCACACCGGTGACGTCACCACCAACTGTCTGTAACAGCACCAGCCAGCCGCTGGCGGTGAATTCGGCGTCGCCGGCGCAACCGAAGGCAAATACCTACTAAAAAAACACCCAGCACTAAACAAACCTTCCGCCCTAAACCAAGAACAAGAACAACTCAAACAAACCTTGTCTCGGTCCCATTATCTACTGCAGCTTGGCGAGAAGACAGGTCCTTCACGTGTACGCAATGGCAAATGATATATGGTTAAACAGAAGTAGGAAGCCTAGCACAGAATACACTAGCCTGCCCAGACAGATCCTGTTGGTACTCCACCGCGGCCGCGCGCTGCAGTGTACTGTACACCGGACCGGACTGCGCGGCGATCGGACACGGCCGCGCACTGCAGTGTACTGTAACACAGGACCGGACTGCGCGGCGATCGGACACGGCCGCGCACTGCAGTGTACTGTAACACAGGACCGGACTGCGCGGCGATCGGACACGGCCGCGCACTGCAGTGTACTGTAACACAGGACCGGACTGCGCGGCGATCGGACACGGCCGCGCACTGCAGTGTACTGTAACACAGGACCGGACTGTGCGGCGATCGGGCACGGCCGCGCACTGCAGTGTACTGTACACAGGACCGGACTGCGCGGCGATCGGGCACGGCCGCGCGCTGCAGTGTACTGTAACACAGGACCGGACTGCGCGGCGATCGGGCACGGCCGCGCACTGCAGTGTACTGTACACAGGACCGGACTGCGCGGCGATCGGGCACGGCCGCGCGCTGCAGTGTACTGTAACACAGGACCGGACTGTGCGGCGATCGGCACGGCCGCGCACTGCAGTGTACTGTAACACAGGACCGGACTGTGCGGCGATCGGACACGGCCGCTCACTGCAGTGTACTGTACACAGGACCGGACTGTGCGGCGATCGGGCACGGCCGCGCTCTGCACTGACGCGCACTCACCGAGCCGACTCTGTTTAGATAACAACTGGACTGCCGACTCCGAGTGTAAGGGCCATCAGGTCCATAAAGGCCATCAGGTCCCGGGCGCTAGATATTCGTCAGTCGTCACTCGTGTCCGGAAGTCGCGCCACGTGTCCTCAAAGTCGCCTACACGAATGAAAGGTGAATAATGGAATGGATGTAGCAGGCTTTAGTTCCTTAAAATTGTGCGCAGATATACTGGCGAAAGTCAACTGGCCTGTGTGTGCGTGCGAGCGAGCGAGCGAGCGAGCGAGCGTGCGTGCGTGCGTGCCCTTTTAGAAGACGATGTTTCGTGCCACGACCGGGGCACGAAACTTGTTTTGTCCTCACAACGGTTGTTTACGTTACGAGCAGCGTGCGTGCGTGCGTGCGTGCGTGCGTGCGTGCGTGCGTGCGTGCGTGCGTGCGTGCGTGCGTGCGTGCGTGCGTGCCCTTTTAGAAGACGATGTTTCGTGCCACGACCGGGGCACGAAACTTGTTTTGTCCTCACAACGGTTGTTTACGTTACGAGCAGCGTGCGTGCGTGCGTGCGTGCGTGCGTGCGTGCGTGCGTGCGTGCGTGCGTGCGTGCGTGCGTGCGTGCGTGCGTGCGTGCGTGCGTGCGTGCGTGCGTGCGTGCGTGCGTGCGTGCGTGCGTGCGTGCGTGCGTGCGTGCGTGCGTGCGTGCGTGCGTGCGTGCGTGCGTGCGTGCGTGCGTGCGTGCGTGCGTGCGTGCGTGCGTGCGTGCGTGCGTGCGTGCGTGCGTGTGTGTGTGTGTGTGTGTGTGTGTGTGTGTGTGTGTGTGTGTGTGTGTGTGTGTGTGTGTGTGTGTGTGTGTGTGTGTGTGTGTGTGTGTGTGTGTGTGTGTGTGTGTGTGCCGCTTGGGTCAGACCGCACTTCGCCAATGAGAAGTGGGGGAGCCGGAGCCTGTACACCGATCATACGGTCAGCAAAACCGTCCTTATCATCATACGAAGCGTCCGAAGTCCTCTGCTGATACGATCGTTCGGCCCCCGCTATCAAACCGATCAAATACAGCCCCGAACCCGTAGCCGAACTCCGGCATCGATACCGGACAAGCTACTCCCAGCGCTGAGATTGAAATTGGCATTGACAGCGTTTCCCTCCTAAGGCAGGGTCTGTTGTGGACAGGTCACGGCTTGGAAGGCTTACACAGTGGGTTATACATTCGCTAAAATAAGAAGTAAAAGGACATTCAAATCGGTTTTCCAAGATGCAACACAAGTCACAACCATAAAGCAAGACTTTTTGAGATTCAACCATTGCTTGTTCAAAAACAGAAAGTTGTCGGAGCTGGATAAAATAACATCGACTCCAAATTTAACTGGCTTTTAAACGAAATAATATATAATTCGAAACAAAATGTAAACATTTGTATTTATTGGCTTTCAAAGCCAAGGATGTCATATGTAAGTATGCTGGGTTGCAGAGTCAGTTTGGTAAAACCAGAAAGTGTCGGAGCTGGCAAAAAAAAATATATTTAGTACAAAATTCAAGGAGCTTTAACACGCGCTCTGGAAGGCCTCTGAGAATTGCGCGCACTGGAGGGAGGGAGGGGGGGGGGGGATTCCGCCCCCCCCCCCCTCGACCTCGGCTCCTATGGGACGAAGACAAAAACCGAAAATACCGTTCGGAAGCTCGCCAAAAATTATTTTAAAACTATTTCAGTCATTGGTTTAGCTCAGGTCAATATTAAGGTCACCAGAGGTCATCAAAGGTCAGATTTTCCAGTTTTCGGACTTCGCTTCGAGCACCCTGAAATACCTCGGGAACTATGATAGCTAGGAACAAACGAGAAAAAAAACAATCGAAAGCTCTTGAAACATGCAATCGCACTTGTTCTCAAATTTGAGCTCAGGTGAATAGTCTGGGCTCCAGAGGTCATCAGAGGTCAAAAAGACTATTTTTGGCAAAACAGTTTTTCGCAAATAGCTTTTTATCTAATAAAGATAAGGCAATAATGTTTAAGCCATCGTGCTGGTATCGTCAAGGCGCGTCGAAACATATTAAAGGGAATATTTCACCTGTAAAGGGACTATCCCACCTTAACATTATATTTGAATTGAGATAGCCATTTTGATGGCTTGGCATTGAAATTAAGTATGGTAGCAGTTAAAACAACCACAATGATCTAATCAAAAAGATATTCGAGTTTGATTTTGACATCTGTAAAAAATAAGGCCCATGTGTATTTGAATAGGGACTCTAAACCGACAGCGTCGTCTCTCTTACCCAACTGGTAATGATAGCGACTTGTTTTAAGGTTACAGCCTTGGGATATTTTCGTCTTTCATTTCTCGATCCCCGGGTGGTTCGCAATCTAAGTCAATCTAGACACCGGGTGGTTCGCCTTTTCTACGCAATAGATGTCGACACAAAACTGTGCCATACATTTGGCAGCACAAATGATTTCCCTGTTATTAAAAACAATCATATGACGTCACCAGCCCAACTTTCCGCTTAAAACTAAAAGTTGAATATCTTCCAAGATAAGCATTTTTTCGGGGAAAAAAGTTCACGAACATGTTCAGCTGACCTCGCCTGACATGTAGACATACAATTAAGTGTGATTCGACAACTTTCAAAAAGGTGGGACAGTCCCTTTAACATGGGATTTTGAACTGAGATAGCTGGGCTGGGGGCTGGTGGGCCCGTGACGAACACTGCTCCGAACCCTTCCAACGAACCGTGAGACCGGGGCTGTGGCCAGCGAGAGGCGACTGACACACGTCACGTCAGTTTGACTCCGCACTCTGACCGGAGTCAGACAGACCCGAGTCAGGGAGACCGGAGTCAGGCAGTCCGCAGTCAGGCAGTCCAGACTCCGCAGTCAGGCAAACCGGAGTCAGGCAGACCGGACTCCGGAGTCAGGGAGACCGGAGTCAGGACCGCGGCACAGTCAATATCAAAATGCATCAATGTCTGTATAGTACCGCAACGTAATCCACTTGTAACGCGATATATCACCCTGCACACGTGGTGATGTCGGCAAAGAACACTAGCGGTGCTTAGCGCCGTGCAATGCCCAAAATATTTTATTCGAGGCGATTCTTTGGCCCATAACCAATGGCGCCGTTGACAAAAAATGCAATGAGTGTCACAGAATGCAGTTAAGCTCCAATATGTCGTGCATTACGGTATTGTTGATGTGTTGTGCTCGGTTGCCTGACCTGGTCGGTGTGAGGCAGGGCGGTGTCGTCCGAGTCGCCCGCAGCCGGCGTCAGCCGACTGGCCCAGTGCTGCCACCTGAAACGCACCACACGATACTAGCTCCCCTGGCGGACCAACACCACACTCAGTTGTATCTCAAATTGAGACGCATGTGCCGTTTTGTTGCGTCATTCTTCAGTCTCCAGTCAACACAGCATGAAGGTAAGTATGCAAGATTTGAAAGTAGAGTTGAATGGGCCACCATGCGATTCTTATTTTTGCACAAAATAACTACGGTGGGAAACTTATCAGAATATATTAATACACGCTTTGCATCGCATAACACATAAAGATAGCTGTCTGGGAATAATTTGAAACGAGTACCGACAAGCATGCATCTGAAGAATTCGGCAACACGTTAACACCTTCAGATGGCTAGATTCCGAAGCTAGTGTCAAAACGGCATCTGCCGCTGCACCCGGTGATATATTCCCTGCTGACACTGAACTGGGCCCGGGGCGGGGGCCTCCAACATGTTAACTGGGAGGACACGGCCCCAATGAAGTGGCCAGCCCCAAGTCGAGACCAAATCGTGACACCGGGAGGGGGACAGGGAATAATTTAGCCCCGGTCTCCCCTATATATATCTTCATGGCATGCAATCAGATAATTTATTTGCAATACATCAGACAGAAACAAATATTGCGCTGTTCGTGTAACATATCGCAGAATTATGAAACCCACCAATACCATACCACCCACCAAATACCACATACCAAACCCACCAATACCCACCAATACCAATAATGATGAAACCCTGGTGAACCCCACCAAACCCACCAATACATCGCGACATGGGAGTTGGCTGCCTATCATCCGAAGAAAATGTGTCCCCCCCCCCCCCCCCCACAGTCAATGTTTGTACCAGAGGCCATGACTGAGCCTCGTACCTGTCGCCTGTGTCGGCTGGCAAGGGACCGTCCGGAGGCAGCTGCAGACGTCGCCGCAGCTGCTCATTCTCGGCCGTCAGCTGATCAGCCAGTGACGTCATCTCTCCCGAGCGGGTCTCGGCTTGTAGGCGCCCCGCCACCAGCTGCTGCACCTGTCACCGCAAGGGGGGACGTCACCGGCCGCAATAACACACGCAAAATACGCAAAATGCCACATGGGCACAACCACAACATTTCGACATTTTTGTTCATGCTGGCATTTCCTTTCAAACAGTTACCCGTGAATAGCTTTGCGCATAATGAAGATAGAACAATGTTTTAACGTCATCGTGTTTGTGTCGTCCAGGCGCGTTCAACCATGCCCCTCGCAATTGGGTTGGGTCAAATCCAAAATTTGACATAAGGTCAGGGTCATTCAGGGTCATATGATGACCCACCCAGGTTAGTGCACATCGTCGGACGCGTCTCACCGAGACAAACAGAGTGGCACCAGTCTCAGGTATGTATCTTGATTCTGTCAAGATATATTTACAAAAAGGTGACGGTGACCTCAGGTGACCTCAGCTGACCTCGAGGGGTCACTGAGCAAAAGTTGTACCTGGGTCATCAATAATGAGTTGCAATATGATGATTCTGACATAATTGGTCTAGTTTAGTGATCTGATCATCCCATGACCTTGAATTACTGTGACCCAGGGCCTCCTCTAACATGTTAACTAGGGTAGCCGCACCCCCCCCCCCCCCCCCCTCCAGTGAAGCCGCCCCCCCCCCCCAGTCGAGCTGAAATCGGGTAACGGGGGGGGGGGCAGGTAATAGTCATCGTGTCTGTATAACGACATACTCGAATCGGCGAAAGACAACACATTCAATTGACGCAGATCGAAAGGAAAAGAACGGTTAACTAAGTGAATCAGACTCAATACCCGATGGCAATTTGCTAAGAAATACCACTTCAGTTTTAGTGCGGAAAAGTACCTATTGTGACTGATGTTCTGACAATATAAGCAATTGCACGACATCATCCTATCTCCTGAGTTACGCGGCATGTTTGGTAGGGGGCGCCGGGCAGTGATTTGTGATGCTGGACTGACGGCATGTTTGGTAGGCGGCGCCGGGCAGTGCTTTGTGATGCTGGACTGATAGCTGTCATTTTTCGACATTCAGTTCGACCATTGGCGGCGGATTGTAGTTTCATGAGGAGGAGGGGGCAAAGCAATCTCCTAGGCGTCGGGGCCTTTTTTGAGACTGTGGGCCCTTCCGGTGGTCAGCCGGTCAGAGGCCTAAGGAAGCCATCGGCGGGACGCGGGTCTTGATAAAGTATTTCAACTGGTCAGAAAGAGGACTCGGTCACGCTTTTACAGAGCCCTGGGTCCTATGCCCTCAGTGACCGGTCATATGTCCTCGGTCGGTCTGAGAAGGCATTTCACAGACCTACCTGAGAGCTTGGTCAAGGAGGTCCCAGACGGGTCACAAGATAACTCGACCGACTTAACACTATTAGTGTCAGGGGGGGGGGGGGGGCTAAAACGACCCCCTTAAGGTTTTTCCGCTCCTGTTCATGTTCATGTATTTGAATGTCCATCCGTGCGAGCACAGTTCTTTCAGGACATAAGCACAATGACGCAGCACAATGTAAGACAAGAAACGTAGTTATAAACACAGCCAAATTTAAAGACAAATGGCAACGAATGAGGAATAAAGGGCAGTATAATCAGGGAAGTAGCGAAACACCGTTATACACGCAAAACCATCGCTAAAACGCCGAGTTCAAAATATAAACAGAGTAAAAGACCAAGATGCAGAACGCAGGAATAATATGAACTGCATCGCAGAGCAGATTAAAACCAAACCAAACATGTGTACCCGGTTTGCGCTGCAACTTACACGGCCCGTCGACGGCGTGCCACTTTGAATCCTCTGATATTTGGCGTATTGGCTGCCTCGCAGGGCAGACTGTTCCACTCCGAGGCGGCTCGGTACGCAAAGCACTTCTGAGTGCTGGTGAGCCGCACTCTCGGTAGATGGAGCCGCTCGGTGCACGTTAGGCGGGTCTCGCGCGTCGCTACGTCCGATCGCCGCGTAAACATCGACCGGAAGGCCGCGGGGCGTCGGTATCATAAGAGCACGGTACACCTTCAGGCAGTCACGCTCCTCGACCAGCTCGCCGATCCTTGACCGGTGCAGGGAGTTTAAGGCAGGAGTGATGTGATCGCGGCGGCATACGCCGGGCACTACACGAGCTGCGAAGTTATTAACCTTTTGGACGCGGTTTAACTGATAATCAGCCTCTCCACCCCCATATGATCTGGGAGAAAAAAAACGTGGGCCTGAATGATTGTGATGAGGGCTTCAGTAGAAAAGTGGCGTCGAAATTTACTGAGGGACACGATGATGCAGTAGCATCGGCGCATATTACAGAGATATGCTGATCCCAGGTCAGTGCCTGGTCCAGTCACTCCCAACAATTTGATTGCGTCAGATGACTCGTAAGAGCTGCCGGAAAAATCGAAGTGGAAGTTCGCAGCTTTTCGCAGAGAGGTTTTGGTGCCGAGTAAAATAAAGTAAGTTTTGGAAGCGTTAATTTTCAGAGAGTTTGTTTTGAACCAGTTGTGCACCGATGCCATTGACTCTTCAGGGCGAATTTGGAGTTGAAGCAAAATGTCACTGGCAGGCAGGGGTGCTACCACCTATACGGACAGTACGGAATGTCCGTACCGTTGTTGACGGGCGCCGAAGGCGCCCCCCCCCCCCCCCCTCACGGACAATTTTCTTGTTTTGCAATTAGCACCGCCAACAGGACGGGCACCAGTGGCGTACAGAGTATGCGGTCATTCAGGGCATGGCCTGGTCCTTTGGACCCGAGGCGCCCATGCAAAGATGGCGTCCCTCCGATCAGTGACGGCACCCCTCCGGCCCGTGACGGCGCCCCTCCGGCCAGTGACGGCGCCCCTCCGGTTAGTGACAGCGCCAATCCGGCTAGTGACGAGACGCCCCCTCCAGTCAGTGACGGCGCCCCTCCGGCCAGTGAAGGCGCCCCTTTGGCCAGTGACCGCCCCTCCGACTAGTGACGGCGCCCCTCCAGCTAGTGACGGCGCCCCCTCCGGTCAGTAACGGCGCCCCTCCGGTCAGTGACGGCGCCCCTTCGACTAGTGACTGTCCCTCTCCGGACCGTGACGGCGCCCCTCCGGCCAGTGACGGAGCCGCTCCGGTTAGTGACGGCGCCCCCTCCGTGCCCCTCCGGATAGTGACAGCGCCCCTCCGGTCAGTGACAGCGCCCCTCCGGTCAGTGACAGCGCCCCTCCGACTAGTGACTGTCCCTCTCCGCCCGTGACGGCGCCCCTGGCCAGTGACGGCGCCCCTCCGGCTAGTGACGGGGTGAGAGGGGGGGGGGGGGCGTCTCTCCTTCCGCACGGTGTGGAAGGAGAGCCCCCTCCCCCCTGCACAATTTTCGCCAGTATTGATGGGCCCCTATCAATCGGGTGGCGCCCCTCAGGCCTCAAGGCAATGGCCTGGTCCCTTGTGAATTTCTGCGCACGCCACTGACAGGCACTCCTGGAAATCGGACAATTAGCACTCCTAGAAGTAAATGGTGACTTAGGAACAGGATAAGCGCCACTAGAAGCAAATGCCGCCCCCATGGAGCAGAACAGGCACCCTACCAGACAATAAGCAAATGCCGCCCCCACGGGGTAAAACAGGCGCCTAAATTGGACAAATGCCCATTGTCAATTAGCAAATGCCGCCGCCATGGAGCAGAACAGACGCTATCTAAACCGGACAATATGCGTCCCCAGAAGCAAATGCCGCCCCCCCCCCCCCATAGGGAAGAAAAGCCACCCACTAAGTCAGACAATGGGCTTCCTTACCACCAAATACCGCCCCCATAGAGGGGAAAAGGTGCCCTACTGGACAATAAGCAAATGCCGCCCCATGGAGCAGAACAGGCGCCCTGCTGGAAAATAAGAAGATGCCACCCCTATGGGAGTAAAACAGGCGCCCTCTAAATAGGCGCCCTCTAAAGTGCACATTGCCCATTAGCAAATGTCACCCCCATGGAGCATAACAGACGCTATTTAAAACGGACAATAGGCGTCCCCCAGAAGCAAATGCCCCCCACCCTCCCCCTCTAGGAAAGAACAGTCGCCCACTAAGTCAGTCAATGGGGTTCCTTACAAGCAAATACCGCCCCCATAGAGGAGAAAAGGCGCCCTACCGGACAATAAGCAAATGCCGCCCAATGAAGCAGAACAAACGCTATCTAAACCGGACAATGGGCGTCCTCCGAAGCAAATGCCGCCTCATACTGAGTGTCCTGAGCCCTGGTCTAATCCAGCTATTTAAAGTTTAAAAAGAAGTAAAAAAGGGGCCTCACAAAATAAAGTGGCCGAAATTCGTAGAGTTTTTCATATCCAGGGGTATATATTATATATATATATATATATATATATATATATATATATATATATATATATATATATATATATATATATATTCGAATAATTCGGAAGCAGGTTTTCTTTTATGCAGGTTTTGTTAAACACAGCAGCATAATGGGCGTTGATCTTCTTCTTATGAAGGCTTTCGAGGCGACGAATACACTGTCTGGGTTCGGGTTCGTGAGTATGTAAAATACTTCCAAAAGATGTCATATGTGCAAAATATCATGATTATATTGTTCGACGTTTCGATCTATCGGAGATCATTTTCAAGAGTCACATTGTTTTAGATGTCGAGTTCATACATAAAAGAAGAATACAGTTACATTTCAGATACAATAATTACATAGATATGACACTAAAACCATTCGGTCGAGAAGTCACAATCCTAGAAAAATGGCGCACTTCTTTTTTCTTTGTCACATGTTAGTATAACACTAAGCTAAAACAGTCATCCTCCGAGAAGGAAGGTCGCAACAAAAACACGAAAAACACAAACACATGTAAGTTCAGCCCGCCGCGAGAACCTTATCATACAGCGAGAGAGATGTGTTCTGTTTTGTCTGGATGTTGATGATTGGTTTTCTGTCGCGAATGTACACTGTTTCAAGCGTGATGAGTCGTCTCCGGTCCTGACAGTGCGCTAGGATGGATGTGTTGGTCACGAGGTCATCACGCGTGAGTGCCGTGTTGTGTTGTTCTGTGTAGTGGTTTTTGGGGGCTCCGTCCTGTAGGTGCATTGTGAGGCGTCTACTCAGAGATGTTGTGGTGTGACCAATGTAGTATACCTCGCGGGTCGCACAGTCCCCGGCTGTACATTGAAACTGGTATACTACATTGGTCTGTTTGAGTGCTGCCTTGCTGCGTGTGGAATTGTTTTTCATCACTAGTTGAGAGGTTTTGGGGCTGGTGTAGTAAATTTGAACCACCAGTCGCTGCTCCTGATCTGTAGGGTGGCAGTTACGACGAACGATACCGCGGATGATCTGCTCATCCGTCTTCCATGTTGGGGACATAGTGTTGCGATAAAACACTTTGAGATCACCTTTCTTTGTCTGTGGTCCCTGCTTTGTCACATGGTTCTGTATCATGGTTTTTACATTGTGGTCAAAAATGGAATTGCTATAACCATTATCGATCAATATTTTCCGGACACGTTCAAGTTCAGCATGGAGTAGATCCCAGTTAGAACAGTTTTTCAGGGCCCGTCTAATGTATGCCCGTACCACCCCTGATTTGTACGAGTCCGTGACATCTCCCTCGCCATTCATGCACCTTCCGTGATCAGTTGGTTTCCGGTACACATCTGTGATGAAGTCACCGCTACTACAGTCAATCATGACATCCAGGAATGGCAGCTTTTGTCCTACACTGTGGTCAACTGTGAAATTTAACACTGATTCCTGTCCTAGTTTCATGCGAAGCAGGTCTAGCTTGTCGGCATTTTCCGCATCAACAAAAATATCGTCCACGTAACGATAGTACATGAACGGTCTGACTTCCTCACATAGCAGCACTTTGCTTTCTACATAGGACATGTAAGCTTGGGCGAACAGAACACCAAGCAGGGAGCCCATAGCGACTCCATCCACCTGTACATAGAGTTTGCCTTCTGGGCACCTGAAAGGTGCCTCTGTCGTGCACAATAACAACAGCTGCTCCAAGACACGTTTAGGTAGTTTCGGCGGCCGGATGGTCTGATTGTTATAGACATACTCAAGAATGATCTCAATGGTCTGCTGCACCGGGACATTAGTGAACAAACTCTCAACGTCTAGTGAAGCGAGAGCACCCTTTGGTTTTTGGGACCTAAGAATGTCGACAAATTCGTCAGTGGATTGAACGCTATGTTCAGTCGGTATATAGGGCGAGATGATGGCGTTCAGCTGTTTAGCTACTCGGTAAGTGGGTGTCGGGATCTGAGATATAATAGGGCGAATAGGCTGGCCTGGCTTGTGCGTCTTAACGTTACCATACAGGTATCCAGGACCACACTCACCTGTGACCTTCTGTAGGTGAATCCCATCAACCTCAGCGTTAGCGGCATCGACCAGTTTGTTAACGCGTATTTTAAGAGTGGCAGTAGTATCTCTAGAAATGCGCTTAAATTTAGTACTGTCTTGCAGCACAGAGCGCACTTTACTGTGATAGTCCTCTTTATCCAACATCACAAAGATAGAGCTCTTATCTGCGCGTCTGATCACAATGTCATCATTATCGCGCAGCTCCTGTGCAGCTTTTCTCAAATCAGGTGTTAGGACACTATGTTGC
The DNA here is from genome assembly GCA_036785665.1 of Chirona hameri. Classification (NCBI taxonomy): domain Eukaryota; kingdom Metazoa; phylum Arthropoda; class Thecostraca; order Balanomorpha; family Balanidae; genus Chirona; species Chirona hameri. The sequence continues at coordinate 35,274 of JAXIVJ010005997.1, read as the reverse complement.
GGCCTAATCCGTCTCCTGGACGCTTCCGCTTGCAGCTGAGGCTGTAGTTCCGGATTAAGTAGAAGCTGACCTTTTTCATGAAGCTTGCAGAGGTCTTCAAATAAGAGAGCTATCTCAGTCTTCTTCGTATGAGGATCAAACTTCGGGTAAACATGACAGTTTAGTCCTAGGTTCAGAAATTTTTCGTGATCAGAAGTTAGCTGGGTGCTGGAGAGGTTGATGAAGCCAGCAGGGCTACCAGGTAGAGCGACAGGGCCCTTATAGAGATGAGACAACTTTTTGATGGTCCGTGTTTTCACTACTTGTTCATATTCGGCTAAGATATTGTCCAAGTATTCGTCTGTCTTGTTTCGTAACTCCTGGTTGATAACAAATGAGTCATATCTTCGTTTCTCTGTCTCGATCTGTACCTCAAGTTCATCGATAAGATCTGCCTTGCATTTGAGTTGTTCACTCGTTAAGTTCTGTCTAAACTTATAGACAAAATCTTCCTGCTGCACTGCTCGATCGTGTAATCGTAGATTCGAATAATTCGGAAGCAGGTTTTCTTTTATGCAGGTTTTGTTAAACACAGCAGCATAATGGGCGTTGATCTTCTTCTTATGAAGGCTTTCGAGGCGACGAATACACTGTCTGGGTTCGGGTTCGTGAGTATGTAAAATACTTCCAAAAGATGTCATATGTGCAAAATATCATGATTATATTGTTCGACGTTTCGATCTATCGGAGATCATTTTCAAGAGTCACATTGTTTTAGATGTCGAGTTCATACATAAAAGAAGAATACAGTTACATTTCAGATACAATAATTACATAGATATGACACTAAAACCATTCGGTCGAGAAGTCACAATCCTAGAAAAATGGCGCACTTCTTTTTTCTTTGTCACATGTTAGTATAACACTAAGCTAAAACAGTCATCCTCCGAGAAGGAAGGTCGCAACAAAAACACGAAAAACACAAACACATGTAAGTTCAGCCCGCCGCGAGAACCTTATCATACAGCGAGAGAGATGTGTTCTGTTTTGTCTGGATGTTGATGATTGGTTTTCTGTCGCGAATGTACACTGTTTCAAGCGTGATGAGTCGTCTCCGGTCCTGACAGTGCGCTAGGATGGATGTGTTGGTCACGAGGTCATCACGCGTGAGTGCCGTGTTGTGTTGTTCTGTGTAGTGGTTTTTGGGGGCTCCGTCCTGTAGGTGCATTGTGAGGCGTCTACTCAGAGATGTTGTGGTGTGACCAATGTAGTATACCTCGCGGGTCGCACAGTCCCCGGCTGTACATTGAAACTGGTATACTACATTGGTCTGTTTGAGTGCTGCCTTGCTGCGTGTGGAATTGTTTTTCATCACTAGTTGAGAGGTTTTGGGGCTGGTGTAGTAAATTTGAACCACCAGTCGCTGCTCCTGATCTGTAGGGTGGCAGTTACGACGAACGATACCGCGGATGATCTGCTCATCCGTCTTCCATGTTGGGGACATAGTGTTGCGATAAAACACTTTGAGATCACCTTTCTTTGTCTGTGGTCCCTGCTTTGTCACATGGTTCTGTATCATGGTTTTTACATTGTGGTCAAAAATGGAATTGCTATAACCATTATCGATCAATATTTTCCGGACACGTTCAAGTTCAGCATGGAGTAGATCCCAGTTAGAACAGTTTTTCAGGGCCCGTCTAATGTATGCCCGTACCACCCCTGATTTGTACGAGTCCGTGACATCTCCCTCGCCATTCATGCACCTTCCGTGATCAGTTGGTTTCCGGTACACATCTGTGATGAAGTCACCGCTACTACAGTCAATCATGACATCCAGGAATGGCAGCTTTTGTCCTACACTGTGGTCAACTGTGAAATTTAACACTGATTCCTGTCCTAGTTTCATGCGAAGCAGGTCTAGCTTGTCGGCATTTTCCGCATCAACAAAAATATCGTCCACGTAACGATAGTACATGAACGGTCTGACTTCCTCACATAGCAGCACTTTGCTTTCTACATAGGACATGTAAGCTTGGGCGAACAGAACACCAAGCGGGGAGTCCATAGCGACTCCATCCACCTGTACATAGAGTTTGCCTTCTGGGCACCTGAAAGGTGCCTCTGTCGTGCACAATAACAACAGCTGCTCCAAGACACGTTTAGGTAGTTTCGGCGGCCGGATGGTCTGATTGTTATAGACATACTCAAGAATGATCTCAATGGTCTGCTGCACCGGGACATTAGTGAACAAACTCTCAACGTCTAGTGAAGCGAGAGCACCCTTTGGTTTTTGGGACCTAAGAATGTCGACAAATTCGTCAGTGGATTGAACGCTATGTTCAGTCGGTATATAGGGCGAGATGATGGCGTTCAGCTGTTTAGCTACTCGGTAAGTGGGTGTCGGGATCTGAGATATAATAGGGCGAATAGGCTGGCCTGGCTTGTGCGTCTTAACGTTACCATACAGGTATCCAGGACCACACTCACCTGTGACCTTCTGTAGGTGAATCCCATCAACCTCAGCGTTAGCGGCATCGACCAGTTTGTTAACGCGTATTTTAAGAGTGGCAGTAGTATCTCTAGAAATGCGCTTAAATTTAGTACTGTCTTGCAGCACAGAGCGCACTTTACTGTGATAGTCCTCTTTATCCAAAATCACAAAGATAGAGCTCTTATCTGCGCGTCTGATCACAATGTCATCATTATCGCGCAGCTCCTGTGCAGCTTTTCTCAAATCAGGTGTTAGGACACTATGTTGCGGCCTAATCCGTCTCCTGGACGCTTCCGCTTGCAGCTGAGGCTGTAGTTCCGGATTAAGTAGAAGCTGACCTTTTTCATGAAGCTTGCAGAGGTCTTCAAATAAGAGAGCTATCTCAGTCTTCTTCGTATGAGGATCAAACTTCGGGTAAACATGACAGTTTAGTCCTAGGTTCAGAAATTTTTCGTGATCAGAAGTTAGCTGGGTGCTGGAGAGGTTGATGAAGCCAGCAGGGCTACCAGGTAGAGCGACAGGGCCCTTATAGAGATGAGACAACTTTTTGATGGTCCGTGTTTTCACTACTTGTTCATATTCGGCTAAGATATTGTCCAAGTATTCGTCTGTCTTGTTTCGTAACTCCTGGTTGATAACAAATGAGTCATATCTTCGTTTCTCTGTCTCGATCTGTACCTCAAGTTCATCGATAAGATCTGCCTTGCATTTGAGTTGTTCACTCGTTAAGTTCTGTCTAAACTTATAGACAAAATCTTCCTGCTGCACTGCTCGATCGTGTAATCGTAGATTCGAATAATTCGGAAGCAGGTTTTCTTTTATGCAGGTTTTGTTAAACACAGCAGCATAATGGGCGTTGATCTTCTTCTTATGAAGGCTTTCGAGGCGACGAATACACTGTCTGGGTTCGGGTTCGTGAGTATGTAAAATACTTCCAAAAGATGTCATATGTGCAAAATATCATGATTATATTGTTCGACGTTTCGATCTATCGGAGATCATTTTCAAGAGTCACATTGTTTTAGATGTCGAGTTCATACATAAAAGAAGAATACAGTTACATTTCAGATACAATAATTACATAGATATGACACTAAAACCATTCGGTCGAGAAGTCACAATCCTAGAAAAATGGCGCACTTCTTTTTTCTTTGTCACATGTTAGTATAACACTAAGCTAAAACAGTCATCCTCCGAGAAGGAAGGTCGCAACAAAAACACGAAAAACACAAACACATGTAAGTTCAGCCCGCCGCGAGAACCTTATCATACAGCGAGAGAGATGTGTTCTGTTTTGTCTGGATGTTGATGATTGGTTTTCTGTCGCGAATGTACACTGTTTCAAGCGTGATGAGTCGTCTCCGGTCCTGACAGTGCGCTAGGATGGATGTGTTGGTCACGAGGTCATCACGCGTGAGTGCCGTGTTGTGTTGTTCTGTGTAGTGGTTTTTGGGGGCTCCGTCCTGTAGGTGCATTGTGAGGCGTCTACTCAGAGATGTTGTGGTGTGACCAATGTAGTATACCTCGCGGGTCGCACAGTCCCCGGCTGTACATTGAAACTGGTATACTACATTGGTCTGTTTGAGTGCTGCCTTGCTGCGTGTGGAATTGTTTTTCATCACTAGTTGAGAGGTTTTGGGGCTGGTGTAGTAAATTTGAACCACCAGTCGCTGCTCCTGATCTGTAGGGTGGCAGTTACGACGAACGATACCGCGGATGATCTGCTCATCCGTCTTCCATGTTGGGGACATAGTGTTGCGATAAAACACTTTGAGATCACCTTTCTTTGTCTGTGGTCCCTGCTTTGTCACATGGTTCTGTATCATGGTTTTTACATTGTGGTCAAAAATGGAATTGCTATAACCATTATCGATCAATATTTTCCGGACACGTTCAAGTTCAGCATGGAGTAGATCCCAGTTAGAACAGTTTTTCAGGGCCCGTCTAATGTATGCCCGTACCACCCCTGATTTGTACGAGTCCGTGACATCTCCCTCGCCATTCATGCACCTTCCGTGATCAGTTGGTTTCCGGTACACATCTGTGATGAAGTCACCGCTACTACAGTCAATCATGACATCCAGGAATGGCAGCTTTTGTCCTACACTGTGGTCAACTGTGAAATTTAACACTGATTCCTGTCCTAGTTTCATGCGAAGCAGGTCTAGCTTGTCGGCATTTTCCGCATCAACAAAAATATCGTCCACGTAACGATAGTACATGAACGGTCTGACTTCCTCACATAGCAGCACTTTGCTTTCTACATAGGACATGTAAGCTTGGGCGAACAGAACACCAAGCGGGGAGCCCATAGCGACTCCATCCACCTGTACATAGAGTTTGCCTTCTGGGCACCTGAAAGGTGCCTCTGTCGTGCACAATAACAACAGCTGCTCCAAGACACGTTTAGGTAGTTATATATATATATATATATATATATATATATATATATATATATATATATATATATATATATATATATATATATATATAATATATATATATATATATATATATATATATATATATATATATATATATATATATATATATATATATATATATATATATATATATATATATATATATATATATATATATATATATATATATTATATATATATATATATATATATATATATATATATATATATATATATATATATATATATATATATATATATATATATATATATATATATATATATATATATATATATATATATATATATATACATATATATATATATATATATATATATATATATATATATATATATATATATATATATATATATATATATATATATATATATATATATATATATATATATATATATATATATATATATATATATATATATGTATATACCGATATATATTTCAAGAGCTTTCGATTGTTTTGTTTTCTCGTTTGTTCCAAGCTATCATAGTTCCCGATATATTTGGGGGTTTCTGGAGCAAAGTCCTAACACTGGAAAATCTGACCTTTGATGACCTTTGGTTACCTCAATATTGACCTGAGCTAAACAATGACCGATATAGTTTAAATGATTTTCGACGAACTCTCGAAAGGTATTTTCGGTTTTGTCTGCGTACCATATGAGCCGAGTTCGAGGGGCGGGGGGCGGTACGGCGAAGGGGCGCCGAGCACCGGCACGGCGCGGGTTAATACAAACGTTCTTGATTGCAAACTGTTCTGCTTAGCAATTTATTTGTTTACAAACATGTTTACAATTTGTAATTCACGGGTGGCGAATTTCTGTGAAATAGCTTGTTATGCAGTTCGTAATATTTTCTTGCGTTTGTAATCACAAACATTTGTAATTGTAAGCTGCTTTGTGAAATCGGCCTTAGACTTCAAATTACAAAGAAAACTTACAGAAATTTTCAACCACAGGAAAATCCAAATTTATCCGCTCCCTGAAAACTCTCTCCCTTCTCAGGCGACGGCGCCTCCCAGTTTCACGCTCCAAAGCCTCGGCCTCGAACTGTATACCAGCTCCCCGTCCTCCAGAACACCCAACATCGTAACCGAACCCATAAACAGCCAACACAAAACAATGAACAACAAATAATGCAAGGATAAAGAAAAACTAAAACTACCAATAACAAATACAGATACTATAAACAATTTTCAGAACGTCCGTAGGCAGAGGCAGTGCAGCGCGACGATGACAACGACGACCGACGGCAATGGAAATAAGAAATACTGACGTCGGGCCAGGGCCAGCGTAGCCACGTATAGTCGAACTTGAAAATTAATCACGTGTCTCGCGTTGTGGCAGCACGCGGGATGACAAGATAAATCCTAGCGGATTGGAGGGGACGTATACAAATTTAAGCATTTGTGGGGCGAGTTGGGAGAAATGCAGACATGTTTCGATTCAGAAAATTATGTTCTATAACCCCGCGGGAAAAAAAGCAAATGAACTATGTCGGTGGACACACTCCTTTCGAATTTTTGCTAAAGCACATTTTCAGATGCATCAATTGGGTATCTGCCCAGAAATAAGGCTCTGAAAAATGAGAACCATGGTTATGGTTGGGCCTCTCATACGTAAAATGTCCCCCTATAGGGGGAAATTTTATCCGAACTATAGTTCGGATAGAATCATACGGAAGACTTCGAAGATGCTTCGCGCCCATTCGGAAATCATTTTCTGCCGTGAAAATCTAGGTCAGTCCCTCGGTTTTCAAAAGTTAGGGTCGCGAATCCCCGGACCCCGCTAGCGGTGATCTTTTGCCTTGAATAATCTATATCTGCTTAACTTTGTAAAAAAAACATCCATAACAGTGCAATTTCTGAATATTGCAGAGTATTCTGCGGATTGGGTTAGTTGGTACCTGCCGCTGCAGCTGGTGTAGCTGGAGCATGTACTACTTAGTTGGTACCTGCCGCTGCAGCTGGTGTAGCTGGAGCATGCACTACTTAGTTGGTACCTGCCGCTGCAGCTGGTGTAGCTGGAGCATGTACTACTTAGTTGGTACCTGCCGCTGCAGCTGGTGTAGCTGGAGCATGTACTGCTTGGTGCTGGCCGTGGTGGAGACCAGGCGACTCTCCAGCATCACACACCGCTGTGACGCCTCTGCAAAGGGAACACACGCCGTTTATCACCCTGTGACCCTCTGCAAAGAACACACGCCATAAGGGGAACAAAGGGGAACACATCTCACACCCCTGTGAAGCCTCTGGAAAGGGAACACACACCATTCAGCATTTCACACCACTGTGACGCTTCTACAAAGGGGAACACACACCATTTCTTCAGTTCAGGCGTCTCGGTTTTCCGGCCAAAGAAGAACGCGTTCGTGGTAAGCTCGAAAATAAAATGAGAAAGCGCAGGACAAAACAGGGGCCGACTTCTCATCCACTCAGTGCAACTACCGTAAGCAGGGGCGTATTTAGGGAGGGGGTCACTGCACCATGCCCCCCCCCCCCCCCCTTGGGCGCCGAAGGCGCCCTCACGCACCGAAGGCGCCCTCACGCACCGAAGGCGCCCTCATGCACCGAAGGCGCCCTCATGCACCGAAGGCGCCCTCATGCACCGAAGGCGCCTTCGGTTCATTAAATGCATCTCACATTCAGCGAAGGGCGCCGAAGGCGCCCTTCGCTGAATGTGAGGCGCGCTCCGGCTGAATATGAGGCGCGTTCCACTGAATGTAAGGCGCGCTCCGATACACCTCTGAAGGCGCCCTCCCACATACCTCTAAAGGCGCCCTCCGATACACCTCTAAAAGCGCCCTCCCACATACCTCCAAAGGCGCCCTCCCACATTCACATACCTTCAAAGCGTCCTCCCAAATACTTCCAGAGGCGCCCTCCGATACACACCTACAGGCGCCCTCCCACATAACCCGAAGGGCGACCTCGAATACACCTCTGAAAACGCTTTCCCACATGCCTTCAAAGGCGCCCTTTGATTCACATACACCTCTGAAGGCGCCCTCAAGCATACCTCCAAAGGCGCCCAACCATATACCTCCAAAGGTGCCCTCCGATACATATCTGAAGGCGCCCTCCTACATACCACCAAAGGCGCCCACCGATGCACCTTTGAACTTTGAAGGCGCCCTCACACATACCTACAGGCTCCAAAGGCGTTCTCCGATACATCTCCGATGGTGCTCTCCCACATACCTTCAAAGGCGCCTTCGAATACACTTTCGGAGGCGTCCTCCAATACATTTCCGAAGGCGCCCTCCGATACATCTCTGAAGGCGCACTTCCACATACCTCCAAAGGCGCCCACCAATACACCTCTGGAGGCGCCCTCCCAAATAGTACAAAAGCACCCTCAAATACATCTATCCGAGGACCGAAAGCGCCCTTCCTCCATACATACAAAGGCGCCCTTCGCTGAATGTGAGGCCGGGCGCCTCTGGTCTCACAGAGGGCGTCTCTGGGGCTATTTGGGAGGGCGACCTCGGAGATGTATCGGAGGGCGCCTTTGGAGGTATCTGGGAGGGCTCATTCAGATGTGTAACGGAGGGCGCCCTTGCAGGCATGTGGGAGGGTCCTTTCAAAAGTGTATCGGAGGTCGCCTTTGGAGCTATGTGGGATGGCGCCTTCAGAGGTGCATCGGAGGACGCCTTTGGAGGTATGTGGAAGGGCACCCTTGTAAATGTATCGGAGGGTGCCTTCGGGGTATGTGGGAGGGCGCCTTCGGAGGTGTATCGGAGGGTGCCTTTGGAGGCAGTGGCGTCGCCACAAAACTTTGAGTGTGTGGGGGAAGGGTTGGGGGGGGGGGCAGCCAGGGGTTCGAGGGCCAACCCCAGGGGCGTATTTAGGGGGGGGGGTAAGGTCAGGTGCCGCCCTCAGCCCAGGTACCACCCTCAGACCAGGTGCCGCCCTCAGGTCAGGCGCCGTCCTCAGGCCAGGTGCCGCCCTTAGACTAGATGCTGCCTTCAGGCCAAGTGCCGCTTTCAACCCAGATACCGCCCTCAGGCCAGGTGCCGCCCTCAGACCAGATGCCGCCTTCAGACTAGATGTCACCCTCAGACCAGGTGTCGGCTGTCGTCCTCAGACTAGATGTCACCCTCAGACCAGGTGCCGCCCTCAGGCCAGGTACCGCCCTCAGGCCCAATAGCGTGCCTCTGGCCCGCGTAGTAGGGCGCCGGGAATGTCGACAGGCGCCCTTCCTTCTACAAGGGCGGCTAAAGAGAGCGACCTGGAGTGGCCTAGGTGCCGTCCTCAAATGAGGTGCCGCCCGCAGGTAAGGTGCCGCCGGCCGCCCTCAAACCATACCAGGTAACGTCCTCAGACCAGGTGCCGCCCTCAGACGAGAGGTGCCACCCTTAGACCAGGTGCTGCCCTCTGACCAGGTGCCGCCCTCAGACAAGGTGCCACCCTCAGGCAATGTGCCGCTGGGTGAATTTTTGGAGGCTAGAGAGAACAGGAGCAGGGTGAATTTCGGCAGACCTCATGGGTGGAGACAGGGCTGATTTGGACAAGCCTGCGTGCGGGGCAGGGCGGAGTTCCGCATGCCTGGGACTTCGGCAGACCGGGGAATAGGGCAGGGTTGATTTTGTGAAGTCGGGGAACGTGGTAGGTGGATTTCGGCTTGCCCGAGTGCAAAATTGTCCGTTTGCCATCCATTTCTTTAACTGAGGTGTTGTGCTTTATCGCGAGCATTCCTCAGTTTTGCTCTATCCCATTCATGAATGGAAAAGACATGAATGGCTCTTTATTGCCATAATTTTGATTTTTGTGTCTTTTAATTTCGAATTTTGTGTTATATTTGCTCACAAATCCTGGTCAATTCCACGAATTCCACGGTTAAAAATATTCAAGAATAGCATGAAGTGGAAAGAACATTTAATTTAAGTTATCGATTTATTGTATACATTCTTTGTTATTTTGTTATTTTTATAATTTACCCTCCCCTCCCCCCCCCCCCCCCCGCTCAACAACACCTTTCGCTGACGGCGCCCTCATGTGGGGGTTTGGCGCCTTCTTGAGGGCTTGCCTCCCCCTTGACGGATTTATAAATACGCCACTGTCCGTAAGCCATAGACATATTTGTAATAGTTCTACTCCTGAATAAATATTCGCAACAAGACTGATTGTCATACTGGCATAAGTCGTCAAATCGCACGCACGCACACACGCACGTACACACGCTCAACTGCTGGTTGTTCCTCACCATTGGCCTGACTTGGAGGGTGACCTGGTAACCTAATGTCATTAAACAGGGTATGGTTTTATTCTTTTTGTCGTGTCTGACACGCTCGTTTTTATTTTTAGTCTCTGGCTTAATTAGCCGTTTTCATGAAGGATTTTTCGCCAGGCGCTTTCCCCGGGTAATATTTGGGCGATTGGGGCATTTCGGGTAAATGGGTCTATAGCTCGTAAGAACACGGCTTTTCCCGGTGATTTTTGGTATCAATTGAAATGGTATGAATTAACGTATAAGTATATGCTCTTATAATGCAATATTTCCCGTTAGTTTGTTTTGTATAATCAAATTCATGAACAAATCTAGCAATTTTGGGGTGTTTTAGTTCCTTCTACAAAACATACTAAAGCGTCCCGAAAGAAGCTAAAAACCATACTAAAACACCCTAAAATTAAAACTAGATGATCAGCTTTGATGAAATAAAATACGCAATTGACAGTTACTTAGGGAAAAATTGAAGATATAAATCACAAAGAAATTGAATATTATGATGAAAAATACAATCCATTGTCAAAAGCCTTATATGTCTAAATGCAACGGCGCTACGTCCCGCTGAGATCGTCCCATTTAGAGCGGTAATTTCGTTGGTTTCCGAAAACTGGAACACACCTTACTCATTTCTTTATGCAACGAATCAAACCAAATGTTCTTGATTTTATTGATTGATTAATTGATGAATCTCACCAAAAAAAAAAACGAAAGGACCTCAGAAAAAGCAATTATAAACCCATGAAACATGCGGGGTTTCAGCAGCCACTGGTACTGTAAACTCAAAAATGGCTGCTCTATAGTAGCCGCGCGGCGTATATTTTCTAATAAGTGCGATACTAAAGTGCGCTATTTTTAACCAGCGATTTTTGTGAAGTAGATATATTGTATCGAAAGAAAAACCTTTGCAGCCCATAGGCCGCAATAGCTCGGTGGTAAGATGTCTGTCTTGGTTGCGCAGGGTCAGGTTCGAATCCTGGTGACGGTGACTCGTTTTTTACGACGGCGACTCGCTTTTTAGTCATTTTGTCTCACTAAATGCGTGTGCATAGGTTCCTGTTATCACGAGATGGTCTGGAGGGGTCCGGGGGGTGTCGACACGATACCCATGGACCAGTTGTCTATGAGATGGTCTGGGGGGTAAGAGAGGGGGGGGCGACAGCCCCCCCCCCCCTGTAGGTTCCGCAGCGCAGCGAGCGAATGCGAGCGGAGCGTTCTAAACGTGGGTCCCTACGACCGTAATTGCTGTAAAACTAAAGGTTAGGTCAGGTTCGATTATGTTATTACAATATTGTTTCTTGCCACACTCTGGTCCATGGGATCGTCAAATCGACGTTTTGTTGGTAACGCAAGCTGGTTAAAAATAGCACACTGCAGTATCGCACTTACTAAAAAATATACGCGGCCGCGCAGGCACCACCCAGCGCTGAGGAGACGACCCGCGCACAGTCAGCTGGCAGAATGGCTGCGTAGCCGACCCCGGCTGATGGCCGGTCAGTGAACCCGGGGCGGACAGCCCGCCTCGCAAAATGAAAAAACAACGAAATTACTACTTATCATTAGTCCTTGCTTTCAAAGGTGAATATGACTGAAAACATGAATGGCTTAATCATCTAGTTTTCATTGAAATAAGCAATTATTCCTGCAAACCATGTCGTTGCAAAATAAGACCCATTTACCCAACCCCGCACTTCCGGGTAATTCGAGCAAGATGAAGTCGCACCAAACACCCCAATCCGCCCAACCGTCCAGTCCCCACCGGTAACGGTTGGCAGCACTCGGGCGTTTGGACGTTAAAAACCTACTACACCATAGGGTTCCCATGTTAAATCGATGATTTGCAGACGAGGCTGGCTTATAACCTATGGTATATATTTGAAATCCGACTTCGGAACCAGATAGCTACAAGCCTAGGCTACAACGTTTTTATTTACCATTTTTCGATATTCTGGGCGTAAAGTGGTTAAACGGGCTTGGGGGTTAAAAAACGTCGGAACGACCGCTGACCGCTTCCAAATACTACTACTGGTACTGAAATGTACACTACTTCGACTACTACTTCGTAGGGTATTAACCCGCGCACTGCAGGGGGAGGAGTGACCCCCCCCCCCCCCCCCCCCCCCCCCTCAGTTTGTTTTGCAGATAGCGAAAAAACGGCGGCGCACAGCGCCGCCGGGTTTTGGCACACCTGTTAGGACATCAATTGCGCACACTTTGAAAAAAATCACCTGGGTCATCTCAGGTCAGGTCACCAGACCAGGTCAAGTGACCCCACCTCCAAAAATGTTTGCAGTTGTGCCAAAGCCAGAGTTTCTCACCGATCAGTTTGAAACTTACAGGATGTCATGAGAGCAAAGTACTTACAATTCATATATCTCGGAATTTTGATATCGGTGACCTAAAGTCAGGTCAATTTCGTAACCTCTCCATAATAAGTTAATGGGGAAATATACAAATGCTTCCTATTTCAAGGATATGCATGATATTAGTCCAATTACTTCTGGATCATGTTATTATAAGATATTATTGATGATCCAAGTGTAAATTTTGTTTAGTGGCCCCTATGGGGTCATTTGAGGTCATCCGAGGTCACCATCACTTTTTTGGCAATAACTCCCGACATAATGAAGATAGAGAAGTAAAACAGACTGCAATATGTTTGTCTCGTCGAGACACGTCTTCCCATATGCACATACCCCACTTGGGTCACCACTTGACCTTGACCTTAGGTCATTTTTTTTTTGTGTAGTTGACTTAACAAAGTCACCATGTATATCATTCAAAGCGCCTTGACGAGATAAACACAATGGCGTTAACAGTTTTTCGTTATCTTTATTAAGTAAAAAGATAATAGCGAAAAACAATTCGGCCAAAAAACAGCAATTTTCCCCTTTTTGACCTCTGAAGCCTGAAATATTGACATGAGATCAAATTCGAGGCCACGTTGTCGATTGCAAATTTTACTGGCTGTCGTTTCCTTGTTTCTGTTTGTTTGTAACTAGCATAGTTTCCGAGAAATATGGGAATTTCTGGAGTTAAGTCCTAAAACAGGAGAGAAAACATGGAAAATTTGACCTTTGATGACCTCTGGTGACCTCAATTTTGGCCTGACCTAAAAAAAATACTGAAATACTTTCGATAGAACTTGTATCAAGCTATCAAATGCCGTTTTTCGCTTGTCGCTACGTAGCGTAGTTTTCGAGATCTCACGGGGGGCGGAAATCAAACCCCTGCAGTTCGTGTTCGGTGCAAACCCCCTGCAGTGCGCGGGTTAAAGGGAAATAATGACCTTTTGATTTTGTTAGCAACAATTTCTTAGGCTACCGTTATGGTTTTAAAATTATTTTATTTAAATTTAAGAATTAAATAAAATTATTCCCAAATTCAAAGTTGTAAGTTTGGAAAAATACAAAACAAGTACCTTGTGTACTTCATGAAGGTCATTGACAAATTCGTCCTTCCCTACCATTGTTTACATCGAGTGCGGCATTTGTGGAGGCTCTGTGACGTTTCCGATCAAACTGAGCGCTGCTCGGACACACGCTAGTAGCGCTTTCGTTCTCCATGGCAACCAGGCGTCAGCCAATCAAAAGCCAGAAAGGGAATACGTTCTGGCTTTGCATTGGCTCACGCCTGGTTGCCATGGAGAACGAAAGCGCTACTAACGCTACTAGCGTGCGTTCGAACAGCGCTCTGATCCGTGAAGCAATCCGTGAAGCATCCGTGATGCATGACTGACTATCAGTCTAAGTCATGAATAACAACAACATGCAAACTATACCAACTCGAATAAAATAAGGGCGGAATGAATTGAACCCCAGGCAAGCTAGTATTCGCAAAGCACTCGGCACTGCGCCACAATAGCAAAAGGTGAGGGAAATGCATATTGGATATAATATTATTACGTCATAAGTTTCTGAAGTGGCAACTACTATGAAATACAGTGATAAAATACCTTTAATAATGATTAACAAGAAAATTAAAACTTAAAAACAATAATTTGAATAAGTCTTTAATTAGCTTTCAACTCAAAATCAGATATATTTTGCAATGCTACACAAGAATAGCACCAGTGACGTCATTAGCAAAGCCTGCTACGGGACTTGGGTATACTAATCAGGAACAACTCGCCACAATGGTTAAGGCGCCGAGAAGCATGACAATGACTTTGTAAACAAACCGCCGACGCTAAATAGGTCGCCGTCGATGTGCATCGATGAGCTTCCGATTTAATTGCCAGTTTTGTGTTATTGTTTGTTAGTTTTTTTAGGAAAAATTATTACTGTTCATAATATAAAGCATAGTGTTATATACAGCCACAGACAAATTATACAATACTCCTAATGTTGAAAACAAATGAATCGATTTTCACAAATTGAGGGTCGCAACCACTAACTATGCCGCCGTTGATGTGCATCGATGAGCTTCCGATTCTATTGCCACTTTTTCCAATCGCTGTTAGTTTTAGAAGATCGCCGGGCATATAATCACAACAAGCAGAACGCACAATATATTTTCCACTCCATTGCGCAAAAAAACAATACGGGAAAAGCCCGCAGTTTGATGAAGACCAAAAAGTACTTGCAAGTACCGGTCGTTAAAAGTGTGGAACGCTTATCAACTTTAACTTCAAATATCTTTCGGTACGAAAGTTTTCATGCAAAATGTGATGAATTTACAATATATTTTGGTCTCGTCTGGCGATTTCAAGTGCTAACTCCATTTTTGTGGAAAAAGGTCATGATTTCCCTTTAACCCTCGCCCTACGGGGGGGGGCCTGCAGCCCCCCCCCCTGAGGTTTTCTTGAATTACTTTTTAAACATGCTTTGAATTATTGAATTACTTTTTATTTAATTATTATATTATATTAATATTATTGAATTACTTTTTAAACATTAAACATCTTGCTGAAATTTTAGGTAGCTAAGTTTACAACAATTATACACAGGCTGTAAAAATTTAATTGAAATTGGTTAAAGGGAAATAATGACCTTTTGATTTTGTTAGCAACAATTTCTTAGGCTACCGCTATGGTTTTAAAATTATTTTATTTAAATTTAAGAATTAAATAAAATGATTCCCAAATTCGAAGTTGTAAGTTTGGGAAAAATACAAAACAAGTACCTTGTGTACTTCATGAAGGTCATTGACAAATTCGCCCTTCCCTACCATTGTTTACATCGATTGCGGCATTTTTGGAGGCTCTGTGACATTTCCGATCAAACTGAGCGCTGCTCGGACACACGCTAGTAGCGCTTTCATTCTCCATGGCAACCAGGCGTCAGCCAATCAAAAGCCAGAAGGGAATACGTTCTGGCTTTTCATTGGCTCACGCCTGGTTGCCATGGAGAACGAAAGCGCTACTAGCAACAACTCGCCACAATGGTTAAGTGCGCCGAGAAGCATGACAATGCTTTGTAAACAAATCGACGACGCTAAATAGGTCGCCGTCGATGTGCATCGATGAGCTTCCGATTTAATTGCCAGTTTTGTGTTATTGTTTGTTAGTTTTTTGGGGAAAAATTATTATTTTTCATGATAATATAAAGCATAGTGTTATATACAGCCACAGACAAATTATACAATACTCCTAATGTTGAAAACAAATAAATTTATTTTCACAAATTGAGGGTCGCAACTACTAACTATGCCGCCGTTGATGTGCATCGATGAGCTTCCGATTGTATTGCCACTTTTTCCAATCGCTGTTAGTTTTAGAAGATCGCCGGGCATATAATCACAACAAGCAGAACGCACAATATATTTCCCACTCCATTGCGTAAAAAAACAATACGGGAAAAGCCCGCAGTTTGATGAGGACCAAAAGTACTTGCAAGTACCGGTCGTTAAAAGTGTGGAACGCTTATCAACTTTAACTTGAAATATCTTTCGGTAGGAAAGTTTTCATGCAAAATGTAATGAACTTACAATATATTTTGGTCTCGTCTGGCGATTTCAAGTGCTAACTCCATTTTTGTGGAAAAAGGTCATTATTTCCCTTTAAGTAGTTGGGAGATAATCATGTTTTGATGACGTCATGTTGGTGGAAAAACGATAAATATTTGAAAAATTGTAGAAAACAGAGTTTTAAAGGAAATTGCAAACGCAATTCACCAAAGATAAAAAAATGGCATTCTCTTTCAAATTTAAATCTCGGATTTGCAAAAAAAAATGTTTTTGACCCCTAATTTTTTTTAATGTTTTTTTAGGGAAAAATACCCACAAAATACATTTTTTCGAAGATATTAGAAAACCCGGAACATATGTGAGAGAACTGAGTATGTACAATGCCCATACCAAATTTCAAAGCAATATCTTCATTTTTGACTGAGTGATGGCTCCTAAGTGTAAGACAATCATGACGTCATTTTTATAACTTTTTTGGACGTTTTTGACAAGATACGAACAAATAATTACCTTTTCTGTATTTCTGAGCCAAAACTGGTCTAGGAACATGCCTTTTTATTTACATCTATCAATTTCTCATTTTGAGGTTTTCTGAAGAGCAAAATCGCTGTTCTGGACGTGGTAAATCCGAGGTCATTCACTTGAGCTGGAAGGTCACCCGTTGACCTGAAACCTAAAAATCGCATATTCTTATATTCCTCTCATGACAGGCAACATGCTGGTTCTTGTCGCATTGCTCTAAGTTGCTTGGTTTGGAAGTTAACAGGGGGGCCTGTCAGCCCCCGCCCCCCGTAGGGCGAAGGTGAAAAAGCTCCCGTAGGGCGAGGGTTAAAGGAAATAGTTCACCTTCAACATTAGTTTTAAACTGAGATAGCAGTTATGTAGCCCGTGTTGGGAAACCCCTATCTGCAAGTTTTCTTGACTGAAAAGACTCCAGCCGAATATATTTGAGTTTTTGGCGAAGGAATGCGGTGCTGGCAAAAGAATGTTGTACTGGTTTTAGCCCGGGCAGAGGCTATACCATCAGCCAATCAGCTTGCAGCTGGTGCTAGCAAGCGATCGCCGGCCGCCGGTTGGCACATCTCCAATGCGAGTCTATCTTTACGCGACTACTTTCGAATCTGATTGGCTGAACCATGGTTTACATTCGCGTGACGTCAGGACTCTGACGCAGAGAGTATGCATATAGTTTGGCTAAACAATACAAATTTACGTCCTTCTGTCCTGAATCGGCGCGATATAAGGCCATTTTTGACAATATAAAAAGAAATTGTATTAAAAAATATAATCAAATCGTGTTGGGTAAAAAATTCCAAGGTGAACTATTTCCTTTAATAATGACCGCTTCCAAATGCTACTACAGGTACTGAAATATACACTACTTCGACTACTACTTCGTGTATTTGCTGGAGTTGAATTCAATAAATAAATATTTAATATATGGAAATACAAGTTATTGATAGCAAGCAATACCTTTAATTTATAATAGACAAAACAATTCCCAGAAATATTATATCTTGTCTAATGCATTTGGGCATTAGATTTCTTACTGTTCTACCCGTTGTTCTATTACCCTGCAACCGTCTGGCATCACCAAAGCTAGTTTAAGGGGAATAGTTCACCTTTAACATGGGGTTTTGGACTGAGATAGCAGATTTGTAGAGCAGATCTAAAAATGGGTTGTGGTGAAAGAATTACCTCCCTATGTTAAGTAATTTCGGCATAGGACTAGTGGACCCGGTTTCATGTCCGCTGTTCCTGGCCACGGTCGGGACATGAACGCTCGCCGCCGGAGGCAGGTACACTCTCTGGCACGTAATATCTGATCACGACGCCTCGTTAATATCCGCTCGGCCGCCTGGGCGGCGCGGCGGCCCCTTATCAGAGACTGTACTTGGCGTCAGGCGGAGCCAGAACGCCAGCTGCCGTCGTACGATTTCTCGTGAAATGCTTACTTCTATCTCCACATATATCCATCAGTTGTCCAAACGAAAGTCATATTCGTAGTTTTGAGCTCAAGATGCACCGTATGGTTGAATTTCAAGACAACTTTCAAGGTGACCCTTTAAAGGAAATAGTTCACCTTCGGATTTTTTTTCAGAACACGATTTTATTATATTTTTTAATGCAGTTTCTTTTTTTCTTTTCAAAAATGGTCCTACATCGCGCCAATTCAGGGCAGAAGGTCGTAAATTATTAATGTTATGGTGTGCGTTATTGGTCTGCGCATGCTCAGACCAGTGCTGGCACTCTCAGACGGTACGGTATATCATATATGCGCCGCATGCAAAGGGAAAGGGAAACCGACAGAGGCCCGCTTCCCCCCCCCCCGACGCTCTCCCCAGGCCTGAACCCCGCCGCCTGGCCGCCGCTGCCCAACCTGGCCAAGGCCCCGCCCCGCCGGACCACCGGTCCGCAAGCCCCGCCCCAGGCAACCCCCTACCAGCAGGCTGCCCAGCCAGACCTGCCCCGACCCCGAGCCGGCTTGCCAGGCTACCCACCCATGCCCGACCCGCCCCGCCGCTCAGCCGAGTCCACCCCGGCTCCCTCTGACGGACCCTCCCCCGCCGGGAGACCACCCGTCGTTCTTCGGAACTCTCGTCCGACGACGAGTCCCTCCTGCGGACCGCCGCCCTGAAGGCCGGCCAGAACCAGCGCTACCGCTCCAACTCCCCGCCCTCCCGCCCCTCCTCCCTCTCCCGCCCCTCCTCCCACTCCCGCCCCCGGGCCACTGAGGAGAGCCCGACCCCCTCCCCGCCATCCCGGTCACGGTCGCTGCGCCACCGCTCCCGCATACCTAGGCACACCCGAGCGACCGCAGGGCGCGGTCCGGACAGCAGCGACTAAAAATGAATAATAACCAGTCAGAATTTGTCCTCCAATGGAATGTTAGATCTTTAATATCCCATTGGGGGCAATTCAAACATTGTCTTAAATAATATTCCGTTAGTAGCCGCTGTTCAGGAAACCCATTTTATTGACGCCGACTTTAATAATTATACTTCTAAAATCCCCGGTTATAGCCTTTATACAAATAACGTAAACGCATCACCGCGCCGAGGCGGCTCGGCTTTGCTTATTTCAAACCAACTTTTGCATCATCAAATCGACCTTAAACAACCTTAGACGCAGTCGGCGTTAATATTAAAATCGCTCAGCTAGAACTAACTCTTATCTCAATTTATTTCCGTCCAACTGAGGACATAGACATTGATTCTTTTTCCCAGCTTATTACAAATATTAACACCCCGTGTCTGATTATGGGCGATTTCAACGCGCATAGTCGGACATGGGGCTGCAGCCAAAACACTCGCAGAGGCCAAATTATGCTGGACCTACTGGACCGGCATAATTTGGTCTCCCTTAACGACCAATCACCCACACACGTACACCACTCAGGAGGCGAGGTGACTTACAGCGCCATTGATCTCGCCTTCGCCACACCACGCATCGCGACACTTTTCACATTGAATGCACAATCTGACCCTCTTTTTAGCGATCATTACCCAATTCACTTAGAACTTCAAGTCCCTTCAGGACAGACAAATTTTTACTCTCTGCCTAGATGGAACCTTCGCAAAGCCGACTGGTCCTCCTTCCAAAAACACATTGACACTAGTCACCCCGCAGACTCCCAGACCGACATTAACACATTTTTAAACACTATTCTCGCATCAGCACATCATCACATTCCACACACACGCACACACACACAACACCACCCGAGGCAGCGTACTGCCCCGTGGTGGAACACAGAATGCCAAAGAGCTGTTGCCCTCCGGAAAAGAGCATTTCGAAAATTTCAAGCTTGTATAACTGCAGAAAACGAACACGAAGTACGGAAAACTCGCTCTTTGGCTAAAACAATCATTGACAAAGCAAAAAAAGAATCTTGGCAGGAATTCTCATCTACCTTTAATCGATTTACCTCCCTCTCAAAAATTTGGACATTAATTAAATCGTTTTCAAATAAAAGACCACCGTCATACAAAATCCCACACTTACAAATACACAACACATCTTACACGCTTCCCCTAGAGGTGGCAACACAATTTGCACAACACTACGCTAACATATCATCAACACAACAATGTACACCAACTTTTACTAACCAACTTAACGATCACTTTCAATCTATTAGCTTTGACTCTAATAACGTAGAAATTTACAACTCTCTTTTTACCAACTCAGAGTTAACGTACGCTATAGGCAAATGTGGTAAAACTTCTGTAGGGCCAGATCAAATTGACTACTCCTTCTTTAAAAACTTGACAGAGACTGGTCTCACCAACTTACTAACAGCCTTCAATACCATGTGGTTTGATGGCACTTTCCCTGAATCTTGGCATAATAGTACGCTAATTCCTATAATTAAACCTCGCAAACCCAAATCTTCTCCCGCTAGCTATCGCCCTATTTCTCTAACTAGTTGGGCATGTAAACTATTCGAACGCATGGTTAAAGGGAAATAATGACCTTTTTCCACTAAAATGGAGTTAGCACTTGAAATCGCCAGACGAGATCAAAATATATTGTAAATTCATCACATTTTGCATGAAAACTTTCCTACCGAAAGATATTTCAAGTTAAAGTTGATAAGCGTTCCACACTTTTAACGACCGGTACTTGCACTATTTCTGACCTTTTGTCAAGTACTTTTGGTCCTCATCAAACTGCGGGCTTTTCCCGTATTGTTTTTTTACGCAATGGAGTGGAAACTATATTGTGCGTTCTGCTTGTTGTAATTGTATGCTCGGCGATCTTCTAAAACTAACAGCGATTGGAAAAAGTGGCAATAAAATCGGAAGCTCATCGATGCACATCAACGCGGCATAGTTAGTGGTTGCGACCCTCAATTTTTGAAAATCGATTCATTTGTTTTCAACATTAGGAGTTGTGTATAGTTTGTCTGTGGCTGTATATAACAATATGCTTTATTTTATCATGAAAAATAATAATTTTTCCCCAAAAAAACTAACGAACAATAACACAAAACTGGCAATTAAATCAGAAGCTCATCGATGCACATCGACGGCGACCTATTTAGCGTCGGCGATTTGTTTACAGAGTCATTGTCATGCTTCTCGGCGCACTTAACCATCTCGGCGCACTTGGCGAGTTGTTCCTGATTAGTATACCCAAGTCCCGTAGTAGGCTTTGTTAATGACGTCACTGGTGCCATTCTTGTGTAGAATTGCAAAATATATCTGATTTCGAGTTGAAAGCTAATTAAAGACTTATTCAAATTATTGTTTTTAAGTTTGAATTTTCTTGTTAATCATTATTAAAGGTATTTTATCACTGTATTGCATAGTAGTTGACACTTCAGAAACTTGTAACGTAATAATATTGTATCCAATATGCATTTCCCTCACCTTTCGCTATTGTGGCGCAGTGCCGAGTGCTTTGCGAATACTAGCTTGCCTGGGGTTCAATTCATTCCGCTCTTATTTTATTCGAGTTGGTATAGTTTGCATGTTGTTGTTATTCATGACTTATACTGATAGTCAGTCGTGCATCACGGATGCTTCACGGATTGCTTCACGGATCAGAGCGCTGCTCGAACGCACGCTAGTAGCGCTTTCGTTCTCCATGGCAACCAGGCGTGAGCCAATGAAAAGCCAGAACGTATTCCCTTTCTGGCTTTTGATTGGCTGACGCCTGGTTGCCATGGAGAACGAAAGCGCTACTAGCGGGTGTCCGAGCAGCGCTCAGTTTGATCGGAAATGTCACAGAGGCTCCACAAATGCCGCACTCGATGTTAACAATGGTAGGGAAGGACGAATTTGTCAATGACCTTCATGAAGTACACAAGGTACTTGTTTTGTATTTTTTCCAAACTTACAACTTTGAATTTGGGAATAATTTTATTTAATTCTTAAATTTAAATAAAATAATTTTAAAAACATAACGGTAGCCTAAGAAATTGTTGCTAACAAAATCAAAAGGTCATTATTTCCCTTTAATGGACGCATCAGGACATACATTGAATCAAATAATTTACTTTCCCCACACCAAAGTGGTTTTCAACCTGGTCGCTCCACTGCGGACAATTTAGTTGGTCTTGTCGACTCTGTCCAGCGCGGCTTTCGAGGGAGAGAGGTCACAGTTGCCCTCTTTCTTGATTTGAGAGCTACGTTTGACAGAGTCAACAAAACCGCACTTTTAGTAAAGGTCCATAAGGCCGGAATTCGAGGTCGACTCGCCAAATTTATCCAAAACTTTAAAAAAATATAATTTGTAATGTAAGGTGCGGCAACACATATTCTCCAAATCAAAATCAGGACCACGGTGTCCCACAGGGATCGGTCCTCTCCCCGACCCTATTTTTAATTATGATTAACGACATCTTCAGTAATATTAATAAGATCGACAAAGGTCTCAAATTTTCAATGTACGCTGATGACCTGGCGGTGTGGTTCTCGCACCCGAGTGTCGATTAAGCCAGCAAAATGTTACAACTAGTACTCATTGATATAAAGGTATGGTGCGACCAATGGGGTCTGGAAATTTCTCCAAGTAAATCTGCATCTCTAATTTTTTCAAAGAAACCTGCATATGTGGAACCCTACATTCCATTAAAATATAACAATCAAATTATCCCTTTCGTCAAATCATTCAAGTATCTGGGAATAACGCTAGACACACGTCTCTCGTTCATCCCACACTTCAATGATTTAGTGCAGAGATGTACGCGACGAATTAATATTATGAAGTCATTGGCTGGTCGAGAGTGGGGCGCAGATCGTGCCACTCTCCTCCAACTATATACTTCCCTGATACGCCCAGTACTGGATTATAACGCATTCTTATTTGATGACATATGTTCCAAACAAATTAAAAAATTGCAAACTGTCCAAAACGCTGCCTTGCGCATCGTGACTGGAGCCTGCCGCACCACCAACACCACAAACTTACACATCGACACAAACATTCCCACACTCTGCCGCCGACGCAAATACACATTACGTAGATTCTACGCCAGAGCAAGTTCACACCCCACACGCCCAACATTCCACATCTTAAATCACCCCGCACCCACTAGACGACAAACACTACTACAAAAACGACACCCGCTTATCAGTCACAGAATCAGACAAACACTCACACTATTCAACATCGCTCACATCACCACAATGCCAACGCCACCACTCACATCTCACTGGCTCGACACAACACCAGACACACACCGCCTCTTCACACACAACAAAAACACAGTCACCGCGTCAGAGACACTCACACTCTTCCACGAACACAAAGCACAACACAACACATACACATACATATACACAGACGGTTCACGGGGCGACGGCCGAACCGGTGGTACATTCTACACAAACACAGTTAGCAATAACTTTAGACTTCCCGACATAAATAGCGTATACACAGCGGAATTGTCAGCCATTTTATTAGCATTAAAATATGTCAGAAAAGAACAACTTAAGGAAGTAGTCATTTGCACAGACTCGTCCGCCTCGCTCACGGCCATTTCCTCGATTAGTGACTGTAGAAACCCGATAGTATTTAAAATCAGACAACTAATCAAGTATTTAAACAGTAAAAACAATAGTATTAAATTCCTCTGGATCCCAGGACACGCCGGTATCCCGGGAAACGAGGAAGCCGACAGACTTGCGAAATTGAGCCTAGAATTACCTTCAGTAAACCAACTTCCAAGCCCAGTATCAGACGTTTTAAATTATATCAATTCTCAACTTAGCATACTGCGCCAAAGCGAGTGGGACGCCGCTCCGCATTTTCATCTTTATCCAATCAAGCCAAAAGTCCAACATTTTATATCTAGTCACCAGAATTGTAGAGAGAAGGAGGTAATATTGGCGCACCTCCGTCTCGGTCATACAAAAATTACTCATTATTATATTATGGAGAATCTCCCGCCACCAAATTGCCAACATTGCCCAGGTTATCCGCGCTACACAATCAAGCACTTACTTATTACTTGCCCAAGTACACAACGATAAACGACAGAACATTATTAATTACACACAACAAAATCGCATCACATTAAATCTTCAAACACTGTTAGGTGATAATTATCCTGAATTGATAGGTCTCCTCTTAGATTATCTCTACCAAACACGTTTAGCTAATCAAATATAACAGTTTTTTTTGGCCTAGCGCATTTTTGGCCCACCGCGCAGGTTTTTTCCCCTTTGCCTTAGACGCTGGGTTTTTTATTATTCAGGACTTTTCGCCCAGCTAAATACACCCCACAACCAGGTCTCGCCGAGGCGCCGGAGCCAGGGAGACTGGCAACAGTCTCCCGTTGTTGCAATGACGGCACCGCCACGGCTCCATCAACACTGACACTGTACAGGTGTATGTAATAAAAATATGTATGTATGTGTGTCTCGTGTTTTACTTATTTTTGGCCTTGAACGAAATACTTAACGTAATGTTATATATTATATTTGACCTTGAACGAAATACTTAACGTAATGTTAGATATTATATTTACTTTGAACAATAAATTTTCCGGGTGCACATAAACCGGTTAACGTAATTAATTAACGTAAAATAGCTACCCTTCTCCCTAACTTGCCCGGGTACACATAAACCGGATAACGTAACTCTTTTCCTGGCAAATTGCCAGATGTCACTCCCCACCCGGAAAATGGCTATAGGCCGGTCCGGGAAAACAAAAAAAAACGCATTCTTTCGCCAAAAAGTCAAATATCTTCAGCTGGAGAGTCTTTTCAGCCAAGAAAAGTTGCAGATAAGGATTTCTCAACACGGGCTACAAAACTGCTATTTCAGTTCAAAATCCCATGTTGAAGGTGAACTATTTCCTTTAAAGGAAATAGTTCACCTTCAACATGGGATTTTGAACTGAAATAGCAGTTTTGTAGCCCGTGTTGAGAAATCCTTACCTGCAACTTTTCTTGGCTGAAAAGACTCTCCAGCCGAAGATATTTGACTTTTTGGCGAAGGAATGCGGCGCATATATGATATACCGTACCGTCTGAGAGTGCCAGCACTGCATGGAGCATGCGCAGACCAATAACGCACACCATAGCATTAATAATGTACGACCTTCTGTCCTGAATTGGCGCGATGTAGGACCATTTTTGATTAGAAAAAAAGAAACTGTATTAAAAATATAATAAAATCGTGTTCTGAAAAATTTCCCGAAGGTGAACTATTTCCTTTAACCCTCGCCATACGGGAGCTTTTTCCACCTTCGCCCTACGGGGGGACTGACAGCCCCCCCTGGTTAACTTCCAAACCAAGAAACTTAGAGCAATGCGGCAAGAACCAGCATGTTGCCTGTCATGAGATGAATCTAACACTATGCGATTTTTAGGTTGCATGTCAAGGGGTGACCTTCCAGGTCAAGTGAATGACCTAAGATTGACTACGTCCACAAATAGCGATTGTACAGGGCGCTTAGTATAACTTCCGAACAGAGAGAGAGATAGAGAGACACCGTAAAAAGTAACGTGTTGCCAATCATAAGGAGAATCCAAAGGCATCCAATTTTGAGCATCTAGGTCAACTGATGACCTTTGGGGTCAGGTCAATGGCCCTTTGGAGTCTGACATGACCTTGACGAAAGGGTCATATGTCACGATATAATAGTCGTATACATTTCCAAATTTGATAGGGTACGTATAATTGTTGTAAACTCAGCTACTGAAAATTTCAGCAAGATGCACCGCATGTGTACAAAGTTTTTCAAGAAAAACATCAGGGGGGCCTGTCAGCCCCCCCCCCCCCACGTAGGGCGAGGGTTAAGATGAAATGGTTTATGTTAAGTGAACTATGTTGTTATTGAAATTGAATATCCAGAAAAGTGCATTAATTCATAAAGTTTCAATTGATACCAAAAATCACCGGGAAAAGCCGTGTTCTTACGAGCTATATACCCATTTACCCGAAACGCCCCAATCGCCCAAAATATTATCCGGGGAAAGCGCACGGCGAATAAATCCTTCGCAAGGCGGCATTCGAAAGCTCTCAATGAGGCGCATCTTAACCCTATTCCCATCCCAGCCCCTCCCCTTCCCCCCCCCCCCCCCCCCCCAGAGATCTTGAGAACCGCTCGGTCGATTTCGATGGGACAAAAGCATTCAATTCGTCATCAAAAGATCTTTCTTTTTGAACCCCGAAATTTGGTTTTTGTTCAAAAATGAGGGACCAAAAGATGCGAAAATTTGGGGTGTTTTTGTTTTTGTGAACAAAAGTTTTTGAGCTTGAAATGTACTGGTCTGCAGTATATCAAAAGACAAGTACCAAAATTAAAAATAATAGGCGTATTCAGGGGATGTAAAATGTGGGGGGATTTTCTGAGAACAAATATGTGCTGTTCGTGATTGTTGGGGGCGGTATGAACGTCACATGTGGACATTATTTGCTGTAATTTGTTAAATGTAATATATTGCGCATAGGCGGACCCAGGTAAACGACGTGGGGGTACCATGCGCGTAACCCTTGTTATTATCTTAATAATTTGAAGTTGAACCTAATTTGAGGGAGGACATCGCCTCCCATGTGTTGTACCTGAGTGCGCCTCTGCCAAAAATATGTACAATCCCGGTATTTATGATGCATATTGCAATGAAAATGTTCTGACGCATTTATTGCACCCCAAACTACGAAGGAAGTATGCGCCGCACAACCGCATTCGTAACACCCTCCCCAAAACAGGAGCCTGGCACCGCCCTCTGCTGGGCCGATTTTTTTCTCTCAAAATTTTGACAGCATGCGCAATTCAATTTTGGGAAAAGTCAGAAATTCTCAAGACGCTAGTTCCAGCAGTTTCGGATCAGTATGCGAAAACCCACCGGGGGGGTGGGGGCAGAATCTGCCCCCCCCCGCCCCCGCAAGGAATAGGGTTAAGCATGCTCGAAATTTCAAATTGAGGTCATATGTCAGGTCACGGTCAGATCAAAAGTCAAAATCGAGGTATTTGAGTATATGGGCCATCATTGTTGAGTATATGTGCCTGGTTCCATTCCCATGGTTTGAAAGTAAATACCGGGAAAACAGAGATCATTGTCTGTGGTTCCCGTCAAAATTGTCGTGGCATGACCACGACCACTATTCGGTTCCGTGAGGACAAAGTGCGTGAGAGCCCCATGGTGAGGAATCTTGGCGTACTGTTCGACAAGCACCTCTCGTGGGACTCACACGTATCTGCCCTCGTCAAAAAAATGTAACGGTATCCTCATCGGCCTGTCTCACGTGCGTCATCAGATCCCCTAGTCACTGTTACCTGTTATAGTCGACAACTTGGTCCTCTCGCACGTCCGATATTGTTTGACGGTCTTTGGCAACGGGTCAGAAAAATAACATGCAGCGCCTCCAAAAGGTAGTCAATTTTGTGTTTGCGCGCTGTCTGTGGCCGATGTAAATTCGACCACATATCGGACGTGTGAGATGAACTGGGCTGGCTCACCGCCCGGCAGCTGTACGAACTTCAATCTCTCAACCTTCTTGACAAAATTCGCAGCACCGGGGAACCGCAGGCTCTCGCCTCCAGCTTTCGGCCAATTCTGAACTTCGTTCCAGAAGCACCCGCCAGGACGCTGATTTGGTCCTCCCGCGCGTGAGACTTGTTCTACAACCGGCAAGCGTCGCTTTTTATATAGTACGGTGCAGCGGTACAAAACCCCTGTCTCGGGACATTCGTGATGTCTTTAGCGTCATTTAAACGTAAGGTTGGCGCTCTTTTACATGACATCTGATGTGCTGTGCCGATCGCAAGCA